>JAQMYF010000016.1:346134-386134 GCA_030014195.1 Neosilurus mollespiculum
CTCAATCCCTCACTCACTCAATCCCTTACTCAATCCCTCACTCACTCAATCCCTCACTCACTCAATCACTTACTCAATCCCTCACTCACTCAATCCCTCACTCACTCAATCCCTCACTCACTCAATCCCTTACCCAATCCCTCACTCACTCAATCCCTCACTCACTCAATCCCTTACCCAATCCCTCACTCACTCAATCCCTCACTCAATCCCTCACTCACTCAATCCCTCACTCACTTAATCCCTTACTCAATCCCTCACTCACTCAATCCCTCACTTACTCAATACCTCACTCAATCCCTCACTCACTCAATCACTCACTCACTCAATCCCTCACTCAATCCCTCACTCACTCAATCCCTCACTCACTCAATCACTCACTCAATCACTCAATCAGTCCCTCACTCAATCCCTCACTCACTCAATCCCTTACTCAATCCCTCAATCAATCACTCACTCAATCTCTCACTCATTCACTCACTCACTCATTCACTCACTCAATCACTCACTCAATCACTCACTCATTCACTCACTCAATCCCTCAATCAATCACTCACTCAATCACTCACTCAATCACTCTAACTCAATCACTCACTCAATCACTCACTCATTCACTCACTCAGTCAATCACTCACTCACTCACTCACTCACTCATTTACTCACTCAGTCAATCACTTACTCACTCACTCACTCAGTCAATCACTCAATCACTCACTCACTCAGGAAACCCATCCAAGCAAAGAGGAGAACATGAAAATTCTACTCAGAAATGCCCAAGCCTGGGACTCGAACCCAGCACCTTCTTGCTGTGAGGTGGACATGTTAACCACTATACCACTGTGCCGCCTCACATCAATGCTTTTTCAAAATACTGCACCCTTACCAAAATCAGTGAGTAGCATAAAGTAAAAGAAATGAACTTTAACACTGAATCAGTAATACACTAATTCAGTTATTTTCCCCCTGAAGTTCTCATTCATGTGTGTGGCCAGATAGCTGAGATGCAGACTGGCCTGGAAGTGCATTCACCCCTACTTCATTCCTTCTGTTTGTACAGCATGCGTGCACAAAAACTCCTGAAGTACAGCGCACTAAGTGGTCTTTTAGTGCCGTGCTGTATTTTCTATAATCTTCCATTCAGGTCCCTCACATCTCAGGCACTTCCTTTATGTGAACATCTGCCCTGTCAGCCCTGTGGCCTCTGTAGTAGCTCCATTATTCATGTCATAGACTAGAAAAGCCCTTATCTAGGGCAACGCCAATGTTTCTATAGTCTCCTCACGCCTCGTGTGCTCTTTCTGACCTAGTCATCCACTTGATCACTCCATTCAGACAGCGAGCACAGACTGACATCATCAGGTAGAAAAACTAATACTGTGGCGTCGCTCTGAGGCATAGTGATAAAACATTTAGACAAAGTACATTCCAGTTTTATTAATTCATGAAAGTTGCAGTCATTTGACTATATAAATGTATTAATGCATAACCTGTGTAAGGTACATCCATCTTAAGCTCACGGGAATATCTACCTCAGCTCTTACTCCTCTGTTCAACACACCCCCCCCCACATCTTCGTTTTGCTCTGTTAATTTCTGACTTGAAGCTGGTTCTCTTGATTGCACACTTTCGCTCTCATCATCACATCTAGATGCATAACGGACAGATGTGCCACACAGCTGCATGGCAACTGGCAAAACCTTTTGAACCAGTCAATCAATTTGTTTGTCTTAATGCAGTCTCCGACACGGTGTAGGCTGTAATTGATTCGGCCCAATCACAGTCAATTAGCAGGCGTTTTTTCTCAATTAAGCTCTACATGGATACACGTCTCGCGTGTATGCATGCGTGTGTGCTCAAATATGCATGTACTGGAGAATGCGGGGTGTGTGTTGGGAGTTGTTAGCCACAGTGGGTGGTAGGATTAGGTGTGTTTGCCTGGTGGTTTGCTGTAGATTTTGGCAGACTGTCAGCTCAGTGTAGTCCTGGTGACCCACTTAAAAACCACAACAACAACAAAACAGCATTATTAACCAGGAAAGCAACCCATAGCAACATCTGCCGTCTTTCTTTTGATACCGTGCTTTTCGAAGAGAAAAAATTATTTTACCACAAAAAACTTGGAGTATGCCAGCAGATAAGGAGGCTTCATGCTAATGGTGTAAATTTTAAACAGGACCCTACCCTACCCAAACCTGCTTCTTTTACTAACCAGTCTCCATAGCTCCATCCATTTTCTTTTTTAAGGTTCACAAATTCACATTTAAGAATTGTCTCACTGTCAGACTATAGAAGCAGAAGTGGATGCACAGTGGCGTAGTGTTTAGCATGTCCACCTTTCAGCAAGGAGGTCCTGGGTTTCAGTTTGGAGTTTGCATGTTCTCCCCGTGCTTGTGTGGGTTTCCTCCAGGTACTTCGGTTTCCTCTCAAAGTTCAAAGACATGCACATCAGGCTAATTGGCTCTTCCAGATTGCCCCTAGGCATGGGAGTGGTTGTGAATGGTTTTGTGACTTGGCCCTGCGATGGTCTGGCGAGCTGTACAGGGTGTACCCTGCCTTCACCCAGTGCTGGCTGAGTTAGGCTCCAGTCTCCCTGTGACCAAATGTATTTTCATATGGTTGTAGCATAGGGCCAAAATAAATGATTTATATGCTATGTATCTGCGTACACATGCACAACTATGTGCTCCATACACCTATCAAATTACTCCTTGTATCCTGATATCCCATAACTCCATGAAAAGGCACCTTATGGTCTTTTTCTCCCACTAATTCACTTTCCATGGCTCTCAGGAGCAACATAACACTGACTGAGGATGACAAGGATCAGAGTACACTCACGTTTAGGTTTCCACCTTCCCCACCCATCGTCAGCCACACCGGAAAGTAAAGAACGTTATCACCGAGAGCACACACGTGACATGTTGACATGATGAATGTAGTGCTTTATTTATCTGTGTGCTGTAGTGCACATCATAGACTAGTTAACATTATGTACATTTGGAATCAAACCTAATTTTAATAGACACTGTGCCTGGTGAATGAACCGGGTCTGGTTTGTTGCTGTTTTGTTGGCATAATACTTTATCGGCAGTGTCAGTACTGAGAACAGCTGTTTAGAATCGTTACCTGGCAACAATGCTCAAAGATAAAAAATGGAAAACAGTGTGCACTCACTCACAAAAAAGACTAAAAAGAAAATGGAGAGAGCAAGAGCTATTCCCGTGAGGAGGTATTTAAGGAGACAGACAGCAATAACAGGGGCATTATTCTGTAAAACTAGTCCCTGGTACATATTCCCTTTCAGATGACTTATTCGAGTTAAAGTGTCTGGAAGGTGAAGACTTAAACTCCTTCTGTATCGACGTCATCAGATCAAACTAAACAAACTTGGCAGTCAAACAGACTTATATGTCGAGCAATATATCTAGTGTGAGTCTGGATGATATGATATTACGGTATGTTAAACATTCATTCACTCATTCGTTTTCTAAGCCGCTTAATCCTAATTAGGGTCACAGGGAGGCTGGCGCCCATCTCAGCCGACTCTGGGCGAGGGCGAGGTACACCCTGAACGGCTTGCCAGGCCATCGCAGGGCTATGTTAAATATAATGTTTGTATTATACTCATACAGTAGGCAGTATGTGTAAAATATAACAAACACATTTTTGTTTGTGCTTTACTGAGGCTAGGCAGTTACTGAACTTTTTCAACTTGCAGACCTCATGGGGCTCCTTGCGAAACTTGTCAAAGACTGAACCATAGTTCTGAGTGTCAAACCATCAAGCTGTCACTATCAACTCACTCACACACACACACACACACACACACACACACACACACACACACACACACACACACAAGGTACTATGCAAGTTTTAGGGACATCTAAAGAAATGCTTTCGAGCAAAGATGCCTAATATTTATTATCAAAATAATTTAATGAAATGTTCATTATATAAATTTCTATGAAGCACAGTCATAAAGGGAACAAAGTCAATATTTGGTGTAATGACCCTTTGCTTGCAAAATATAGTAGTTTCAGGTACAGTTTGTGTAGTTTTACAAGGTAATGAGCTGTGAGTTTTACTGAGGACGCTACCGAGCCAGTCACAGCTCTCCTGGAGATTTGGACTGCCACACTTGGTTCTTTATTTGCATGAAACCCCAGTAGCCTTCATTATGTTTTTGCCTGAAAAATGGTGTATATATATATACATACCCACAGAAAATTTGGAACCGTTAAATTATCTGTCGTTTCCCAGGTTTTTCTATATAATAAATAATAAGTTAATAGATACATGTTTAAGGAACATTAACAATTCTGTTTTATTTCATGAACTACTGACAACATTTCCCCCAAATTCCTCATGTAAATATTGGCACTAAGTGCATTTAATTGCAGAACATGACAGCTGGTCCAAAATAACAAATACATCATGTTCATGAGAGAGAGAGAGAGAGAGAGAGAGAGAGAGAGAGAGCTTATTCACTTTCATTTTATTTATTTTGATATTAGATTACATTTATTTTACTATTAGTTACTGTTGTCATACTGTGTGCAGCTTGTAGAGAAACCTAATTATATTTATATATGTTCACCAGAACAAGCTCTTAGTTATGGTTTGCTATTATTCATGTTAGGTCTTGGAACATATCTATGTAATACATATTTTATATAATAAATATATATAAAACATTTATTTTTCAATATTTCAATAAAATTACTGGAGAAACTCTCATTTTTCAAAATATGGCACAGCTGCTTTGCTGGCATTTTCATCAGCAAACCAAAATACTGTGAACATGTCTTTAAATCCCAGTATTTTTGCCATATCACCCTTCCCTAGTTCAACATTAACATTAATCATGCTGAATATTGGACATTAATCATACTGGATATCGGACTGGACTGAAGTACATGCTGTACTGGGAGGTGGGAGGTTTTGGGGTATCACTAATTCATGTTTATGTTTAAATTTATTTTCTGTATTATTTTTCTTACTGTAATACATTGTTGCTAACGATAATTTCTGACTTATTGAGTTTCTCAAGTGGGCTTTTTTTTGTATATTGGTCTGATGGCTGATGATAGGCAGGGTGAGAATAAATATTTATGTACAGTCTTGTCAGACACAATAAAAAACAGAGTAAAATGAATGCTTGGTTAAGGGACCAAGCTCTGAACTAGAAACTGGAAATGAATGTGTGAGGCTCCATGTTATTGATATGAAAGCTCAAGGTCAGGGTTGAGCGATAACAGACAGTACACTGTTTTAAATTCAGCTCTGAGCTCTGAGTGTGAAAGGCCCAATAATAATAACAATAATAATTATAACAACAACAGTAATAATAATAATAATAATAATAATAATAATAATAATAATAATAATAATAATAATAATTATAATAATTATAATAATAATAATCAACTTCTATTGAGCTGATTTTGGCCAGAGCCCAAATCAGTAGCTAGTCAGCTTGCTTGCTGAGCTCTGATTTACAGGAGTCGGCTTTTGCTCTGTTGGCTAGGACTCATGCCCCAATACTTATTGTGCATTTGTCGGTTGGTGCAGATGTTGGAATCATGGATTGGAGGATCACTGCTTCAACTCCAGTGGTGGGAGAATGGCACAGTAGAGTGAACAGCTGTTCCAGAGCCCTGTGTGTGTGTGTGTGTGTGTGTGTGTGTGTGTGTGCTTGTCATCTGGCCAGTAATCTGGTCAGTGAAGGGCATTTAGATTACTGAGCAAAAGAAGAGGATAGGCCCCAGCTGTTTGTACCTTCTGAAAACATGCCCATATTAACACACCCACACACACACACACACACACACACACACACACACACACACAGTGCACAGAATTCAGGAGGTGGTCTGTTACTAACTTTAACACTTTTTCTTTGTCTTTTTGTCTCTTTCCCTCTTACACATCCCTTCACATGCTTTTCCCCATCTCCTGTTCTCCTCCAGGGTCCTGGCCCTTGTCCCACTAGTCATGTTCTCCTGGCTGCATGATGTGCGCCTGTCTCTTGCGTTTCTTTGATGCTAACTCGCGTGGACGTGTTGCACAGCATTGTGGGATGCAGCTTTCGGTCATATTTCACCACAGGACCGAATTCTGTTGATGGTAATGAACCTGGGGGGCCCATCAGCTATTTTTGCCCAAGTCTTTCTTCAATATTAATCAGTGCTCTGGCATGTGAGTGGAAACGCAGGGGTATTCTCACTCAGCTCTAATTAGGCCCTCTATACTCTTTCAGAAAAAAGAGAAAAGATTCTAATCCGTCCGCACTCCACATGAAGTCTGGTTCATGGCGGTTTTTGCCTCAGAATTCTCTTCATCTGCAGTTTCTTCCCAGTCCTGCTGTTTGGAAAATAAGGCGCCGATCTGATGTAGATTTGATATATTCTCTTTCATGGCTCAAGTGGAGCGTCTTAGGGTTATAGGATCTCGGTTCAAAGAACTACTGGTTACAAAAATGAGAGATTGTGCAGTAATAGGCTCATAATTCCAAGACAGTCATCCACACCATGTTCAGCTGAGTTTTCTTTTGCCACAAATGGAGTCTATCTATCCAAGCTTTCATTTAGATTGTGTTCCGACAGAAAGAGAGAGAGGGAGAGAGAGAGAGAGAGAGAGAGAGAGAGAGAGGGAGAGAGAGAATTTATTAGAGGACAGAAGGAAGGAGAGTGAGTTTGGGCCATTTGAGAGGGGCAGAGGGAAAATTTTAACTGCACCATAGAGAGGAATGGGTCATGGCATTCGTGGTGTGTGTGTGTGTGTGTGTGTGTGTGTGTGTGTAGTCTGTCTTTGTGTGGAAAGCTCCAGGGCAGGAGCAGTAATGAAAGTTTCTGTGGGCCGCACTGTAGTGTAATTACACTCAGAGATGCCCGCGGCTTGGTCTCGCGCACCAAATTTCATATTAACAAAATGAACTGGACAGCACTATGCTTTCACATCTTTCTCCCCTTCCTCGTCTTTGACTTTGGTTTAATATAAAAGAGTGTGTGTGAGAGAGAGGGGGCAGGCAAAATCTCAGTTTGTTTCCTGAATGGTCTTCTGTAGAGTCACTTGAGTGTTTGAGTGTGTGTTAGTGCTGCTGTGTGTCAGCGCTGTATCAGATACACTTCACTAACATGGAGGTCAGTCACCTTGGTTCGCACACTGCCCTCCTGACTTAGCGACACATCCATGTAATAGAGATTTTCTTCACCAAAAGACATGGCATGACTGTAAAGTGTCTTGAATTTCAAACGTTTGTCCATGTCTGTTGAACATGTTTGCAGTGTGTGGTTAGAGGCAGAGTTCGAAACACACCCTAGTATACCGTATAGTGTACAGGCATGACAGCTTCCATGTAGTGTACTAGACTATTTACATTAAAATAAATAAATGAATAAAATGTCCATGTTATAAGAGCGTAGGGGGATGGTGGCTCTTGCTACTTGAAAATGTTATGCTACCTAGCAACTGTACTAATGTATCATGTATAAATGCTATCTGGCTTAGCTGGCAAGCATACCATTCAGTGCTGCATTATGGGATGCAATAGCCAGAGAAATTATTGTACATTGGCTCTATAGTGGAATTGTTTGCCAGAGTAGTATATCATCCAGATAACAGTTTTGTTTTGCAAAATTCTACACACACCGCTTACTACTTATTATTTTTTCCAGTATTCAGTATGGACAGTCGGACACTACATTTGTTGTATACAAGACAACTATAGGACTTGATGCTTTATAAACAAAATGATAAAGTAGGCACAAGTGGGAATTATTTTACGAATAATAGGAAATAATAAAACAGAGAAATTTACACCTGCAATCAACAAAACTTTGCAATGACAAAAGACAAAGGAATAGGAGTGTAGCACAGAAAAGTTGAACACATTAGGGAAAATAACCATTACAAGGCATTACTGCATTACAAGGTGCAGTGTTGGGGCTGAAACCAAAAAAAAAACAAAACAAAACAAAAAAAAAAGGCCCAGGCAATACCAAAAAGAAAACTAGAGGTGAGCTTAGGTAGAAGATACTTCCACTATGCATCATGGATAATGTAGTGAATAGGCCTTATATGAGTACTGGTTTTAATTACTCATGTGAGTAAATAACCCTGAGCTTGCATGGGTTTCCTTCAGTTACTCCAGTTTTCTCCTACAGTTCAAAGACACATACAGTAGAGTGGGTATGAATGTAAATTGTTATGTGCCTTCACCCAGAGTTGGTTGAAATAGGCACCATCCTTACTGCAACCATGTTCGTATCAAACAGTTCTGCAAATGAATGAATACATGAGTTTTAAAAGAAACTTTATAACATCCCAAGAAAGCATTTAGCATTGAAGTAACATGACATCACATGCATGCAATGAAAATCACCGTAGCAACACTTATCGCACATCACTCAGAGTAAATTCTGACCATTCACAGATAGTTACTTCTAGTTCATGCAAAACTGCAATAGAAACCTATTTACAGTCATTCATGACCAAACGGGGCTCTCATTCCCATCAGTCATACTGACAATAATCAACCATGTGAATCTGACAGTTCATGTATGCATGAGACGGAAGATAGCTCTTTCCTCTGAGTGTGTTACTCTGCCTGTGATACAGCATTAGCAGAATTTCCAAATGAAGGTGTGTTTAAGAGGAGAGCTGGCTGGTGGATGGGAATTGGCAGGTGACCAAATTGAAGAGAAAATGAGACAAAAAGATACTGAGCCTAATGTTTAAATGGTCGGATTGTGCTCATAAAAGAAATCTGTGCTGAGGGGGTTTGGCCAATTTAGTTGTATATTTAAGGGGTCACTGGCTCTAAAAATCCGTCCCTCCAGCAATTCGCAAGCCGTGATCACATCAATTCACGCATATTTAACCAATCCTTGCGCATTCTGAATAACCTTGATATTTTATCCAGTCACTGCAACTTTTCCCACAAATTTAGCCAGTTGCTGTTTTATACCATGAGTTTCACCAATGGTAGCAGTTCCCAGAGGAAACGTTGAGCATATAATCCCCGTGTCTTGTTTATGCTATTGAAGGCATGAAGATGCAGACATGTGTGCAACTACTTTTGCAATTTTCACATAATCCCGCAACATGCATCATAATCTTTTAATCACAGCCCCATACCCCCACGCCCCTACGAAATCCTGGAGGGACTGAAAAATGTGAGAACCACTGAAGTGCTGAAGTCTACAATTCTTGTAGTGCATTAACCAGTGCAGCATGTTCAGTACTTCATATTGGTTTTATTCCAGTGATGAATTTACCTTACGGCTCCTCTCACAGGATAATTATTACAGGACCTGTAGCAGATTAACATCCTGTACTGTTATGAATGTTGCACTGTTGGTGTTAATCAAAGGCCCCATGCTACTTTTTTAAAATATAAATAGAAAACAAAATATAGTCACTAATTTTTTAAATGATTAAAATTTTTTAAATTAACAAATTCTGTTTTTCAGTTACATATTTTTACTGTCCAGTTTTTACTCGTTCGGCCTCATTCCAAAAAAAAAAATAAAAAAAGTGTTGTAATGCTAATGGCATTATTCCCATTTAAACCCTGCTTATAGCAAATTGGCTTTCCAGTGAAGATATGAACCTGGCCCGTGGATGTGCACGAGGAGCGCTCCGGCTCCCGCAGAAGCAATTTCTCTCTCATCTTCCAACCATGTGGGGAAATTGAATATTTGATGTTTCTCCTAATTGCATTCATTCAGCCTTTATTTCTCTCCTGTTCCGCTCTTATTCCATCTAGCGTGCAGGTCTCATTTTGGTGTGCCGCAACGTGACGCTGTGTTCAGAGACCGAGCCATTTCCTCATAGGGCTGCACACAGACGATTTGAACGCTATGGGGATTTCGAAAACAATGTTCACGGGTGGGATGCTGTATCCGAAATTGAAATACAACCTAACATTTCTGTGCAGAATGAACCATATTCCATTTCTAATCCTTTTCCAAACGGCAGAAAAGAGCAAAATGTCGGATTTGTTAACTCTCGGCTTGGCAATTGCTGTCAGAATGATTGCACAGCACATAAACATGCCTTTCTCAGCTTACTTTAATCTTACTTTGAGGTTATTTTCAGACACCTCATCATCTTGTTTTTTTCCACTCAGGAAGAGCTTCTTTTTGAGCAAAAGGATCATCAGCAGAGGAGGGGGGAAAGTGAGGGATCACACCCTCATGCCACTGGGGACTAATTAGAGGCAAGGAAAGCTGTTGAGTGGTCTTAATAAGAGCTCCTCAATCCCAATGCACAGTTTAAAACATGATGGGCTTTAGAGCAATAAAAGCAGTCAGGATCGGTGTGAAGGATGGGGAAGGGAGGAGAAGGGCATGGGAGAAAAAGAGAGACGGATGGTCACACGCTACTCCATCGACCACCATGCGGCGGCCATTTGCGGCAAGCACCAGGCACATTCTGAACATTTTAATTAGCCTGAGTGTGAGCGCTAACGCTGGGCCGTTTGAGTAGGATCCTTCTGTGTTTGCTCAATTAAATGCTGATTGTAGCTAATTGCCTTCGCAAAGAAAGCATGCGCCAAAACCCAAGCAATGAGGAAGGCTGTATGTGATGTACTCACAATTTCTTCCTCTTTCAGCCTCATGGGGGAAATCAAATATTTGATATGGCTCATAATTGCATTCGCTTGCTCTTTATTTCCTTCATATCTCATTCTTTCCCCGACTAATACCCCGCTATAACTCTCCAGTGCGAAACTGTTTAATGTAGTTGTGTTTTTAATTTGCTTGAAGGCTTTGCGAATGCCAGCGTTAGATGGATGTTGAATCACTAAACCATTATTTGGATGTTTTGGAGCTTATTTTCGTGAGTGCGATTTATTAATGAAATGCTGCACTGTCACTTTTGGCAACTCTTAATTCATCATATTGACCTTTCTTTAATAAGCTGGGTGCGGAAAATGGCTTTGTTTTTCTGAAGTATTTTTCCTTAACGCCACATGCAGAGTGACACCCCACTGCTGCTTCCCCTCATTTTTTCTGTCATATTTATTCTCACTCTCCCTTTCTCTGTCACTCTCTCACTGTTTTAACATTGTTTTTTTATTTACTGACCTGCCTATGGTTCTCTCTCTCTCTCTCTCTCATATTTTTCATCTCAGTCACTCATCGTTTTGTTTTGTTTTTTTCATCCTCTCCTTCCTTCTTTTATTTTTTGCCATTTTCCATCCCAATCTCCTGTTATGTCTTTTTAATGTCTCTCCTACTCTTTTTTCTTTCTTGCCTTCTCCTAATCACTTTTCTGCTCCTTTCTCTTTCTCTCAGTCATTTCCCATACCAGCCACACATTCTCTCATTTATTTTTGCCTTTTTTTCCCTGTTTTGTCCTGCTTTACCTTTTTTCAATCATTTATTCATCTCTCATTTGTATCCTTTGCATCACTTCAACTATCTATTTATTTATTTTTACTTGTTAGATGGAACAGCCAATTAACCTAATGTGAATGTCTTTGGACTGTGGAAGGGAGCTGGAGTACCTGGAGGAAACCCACACAAGCACAGTGAGAACATGCAAACGCTACACCAAAACACACGGGACTCAAACCTAGACCCTTCTTGCTGCGGATCAAACATGCTAACTACCATGCACCCCGCTTCATCTATTAGTTTCTTTTTTAATGGTTTGCCTCCCCAGCTCTCTCTTTCTCGCTATCACCAGTCCCTTACTTTTTCTGATGGGAGGTTATTTCAGTTTTAAGGATGATCTTTTTTCAGGTTTACTCTGTGACTGATGTCTGCGTGTCTTATCACTCGCTCCCACACCTGCTCTTTGCTGTGTTGAGTCTCTTAATGCCCTCTCATCAAAGCCACAGATCCGCTTATATGCTTCTTCTCCAAGCTGAGCTATAGCATTTCCCTCCATGTCAGCTCCTCGGTTCTCACAGTGCCTCAGCCAGTGGCATCAACTGTAATAACCAGAGGTAATCTGTGAGGATGCCATATACTTCACTATTTACTAGCCCTTTAGGCAAGGGTTACTAAAAACAGACTTGCATAAGGGCATGTGAAAATTCCTGTTAGCATTTCTGACCTCTCATAATGTGGAGAGAGCAAGTTTATTGGTGTTTTTCCAGAAGCATAATTAACGTTCAGGGGCAAGAACAGAGACCAGGCAGCTATATGTACAAAGGTTTAAGATTTCAACCACAGGTTAGAATTGCTGGAAACTACAAGACCTCAAAAAGACTGGCTGAAACAAGGAGCTTAAAAAAGGAAATGGCAAACGAGAAGCAGGTGACACTAATTACAGGGCATGACTAATTCATGAGGAACAGGAAGACAACACCATTTAAGGAAAGTGGAACGCTTGGAAGTGCGAAAAAAAAATCATACAAAATGTGGGAAGCCAAATTGCCAAGATTATACTGTTTCACAAGTAGGAATGGTATTTACAGGGTTCCAACAGGTCATGGAATTTCTGGAAAATCACAGAATGTTTAAAGTCTATTTGAGATAGGAAAAGTAGTTCCATATTTTTCTTGATCTGGTGATTTTGTAATGTTTAAGCATGCAAACTAAAAAAATAAGCTTACAAATTGATGGATACAACATAGCAAATGTTTACTGTAGTGTTTATTGTAGTACCCAATGTAGCACAAGTACAGAATATTGCACAACATAGTGAATGTTTAGTGTAGTACAAGTAAAGAATAAAACACTATATGGTAAAGGTTTAGTGCAATTTACAATGTAGTACAAGTACAGAATAGTACACAACAGAGTGAAGGTTTAGTGTAGTACACAATGTAGTACAAGTACAAAATAGTATACAACATAGCAAATGTTTAGTGTAGTATTAAATTGTGTACTACACTAAACATAGCAAATGTTTAGTATAGTACATAATATAGTACAAGTACAGAATATTGCACAACATATTGAACCTTTAGTGTAGTACACAATGTAGTACAAGTACAGAATAGTATACAATATAGTAAATGTTTAATTTAGTGTACAGTGGAGTAAAAGTTCAGAATAGAACACAATATAGGGAAAGTATAGTGTAGTACAAAATGTAGTACAAGTACAGAAGAAAACACAATATAAGTTTTAACAGTAAAAATTTAGTGCAGTACACAATATAGTGCAAGTAGAAAATAGTACATTACAGTAAAAGTTTACTGTAGTATGCAATCTTGTAAAAGATCAATATAGTACACAACATAATGAATCTTTAGTGTAGTACACAATATAGTACAAGTACACAATACTACACAAAATAGCAAACATTTAGTGTAGTACACAAGGTGGTACAAATACAAAATAAAATACAGTATTGCAGAACTTAAGTATTTGTTGATCCCTTTATTTGTTGTTTAGTATCTCGTCCTTATGGACAACATACACTTTTTTGAAGGTTGAGTAAAAAGGGTTTGAGAAAAATTGTAAGATTGTTTGTATTCACATTAGTCATTGAAGTAACTATGTTCCAGTCCTCTATATACTGCATTCTTGAAATGACAGCATTTGTTAAATAATTTCTAGCTTAGCTATATAAGTACATATTTCCAGTAACTTGTCCAAGACTCTCAAAATCACAGTGTTTGAATACAGTGTACTGGTAGGAGCGTAACTATTTCAAACTACTTATACGTAAGTGTGTATTTTAATTAAGAACACTGCATACAAAAGGCAATAGTTAAAAGGTCTTTTTATTGCAGTAAACATAGATCCAGGTATAAAAATAATTTGCGACTTTACACATAAGTACAGTATGTACATATAATATTTCCAGGAATTACCAGTTGTGTGACTTTGCAGTAAGAGTTGAGTGATGTGGTGTACATTTAGCAACTAACTGCATGCAGAAACCTGCAACAGCTTAAGACATCAGAAAGCACTTTGCACTGAAGCCACATTCATCTCAGGAAAGGGTGTGTGTGTGTGTGTGTGTGTGTGTGTGTGACTGTGTGTAACTGTGTGTGTGTGTGTATGTGTGTGTGTGTGTGTGTGTGTGTGGACTGGTAGATTGGCATGAAGAGAAACAATGTCCGAATAAAGAGATATTAAGGGTCATAGAAAGATAGGAAATGAGTGTGCAGATATATTGCAAGTGATGAGGATTATCATAAATACTTTATGCTTCCCACAGCGCTCCATTTGATTTATATTGGCAGATAATACGACACTGTTATGTTTTTATTTGATTTTATGAGCACTGTAATTGCTGAAAATTCCCACAGAAGTGGCTGATGTTGGTTGAGATGAACAGAACACGCAGTAATACACCAATGGTTGATTCGAGGACTCATTTGCATACTGAAGAAGCCTTCTGTGAAAAATATTACTAGACCGATATATATATCAGTAATTGTTCACAATCAGTATTTTGCAGTTACATTCAAATCATTATGGCCTTCTTTTACTATTAACGCACACACACACACACACACACACACACACACACACACACACACACACACACACACACAGCAACTAAGGGCTAAATCTCTGCATAGAAATTTCAACCAGGTGGAGTGGAACCAGGTTTAACTTGGTTAATTACAGCCACGGGTCTGATGGGATAACAACTTTGTGCATCTAGACTGTAATATTTTCCACTCTTCTTTATAGCACTGTTCAAGTTCAGTCAAACGTTTCCATTTGGCCTCAGGTTCCTCAAGGTGTGTTTTGGCAAAGCTGAATGCAGGAGTGTCATTTTTCTTGCAGCCCTCCCATATAAGCCTTTGCCGAAAATTCCTGTAACTGCTTCTAAAAAGTTTAGAAGCAGTTACAGGAATGTAATAGAAAGTGTCATAGAAAGTGTCTATGCCATAGAAAGTGTCTATGGCAACTTTACAATGCTTGTAAAGTTGCCATAGACACTTGGTAGCCTCTGTGGCAAGTCTTTCCTTTTTGCTCTTCCATCAAGTTTAAAGAGGCAACCTGATTCAGGAAGGGGCCTGGTAGTACCAAACATGTTCCACTTCTAAATTATGGAATTTACTGTGCCTCTAGGGATTCATGAAGCCTTTAGTGTTTTGTATCCATCTGTACGTCCGACTTGCGATTGTCCACAACTTTATCCTTGAGATCCTTTGACAGTTCTTTGCCACCTATAATTGATTGTTTGTTTTCACCTACATTTCTGAGCACTGGTATGCCCAAGGAATAGCTGTTGGAAGCATTAGAATGAATACAGTTGATCACAGGTGGAAGCCAATTATCTTGATGTGCAATGTAGAAGGTGATTAGTTACATCCGATTGAGTTAACATTCAAGTATTTTTTGGCATGACCAAATTCATGAATATGTATGAAGTGTGATCAAATGGTTCCTGTTGAGCTGCAGCAGGAGCAAGCAGTAAGTTTTGTAAGTCAGTATGCCATGTGACATTGCACTGTTAACATCAAGATCTTCAAAATCAAAAGACTTTTGGGAAATGCACATTTGCAGTTTTACTATGAACCTCAAACAGAGACCCCTGAAATGCTTCTCAAGTGCAATGTGTTCCAGGATCAGTGGATCGCCCTGACCGGCGCCCCTCTTGAAGCATGAGTGCTACTTAATACACCTTGTCCTGGCTCATTGCTTTATTGCTGTAGACTTTTTTGAAGCATTTCAAGGGGCTCTATTGCCATTGTCCTGAGTTTGACACTGACATTGATCGTTGCTCAAGTTTGCAGTCATTGTAAAACTGCAAATATGCATGTGCACATTGTCACAAATGTGGGATTAACACATGTCCCATTGACAACCATGCTGTGGCCAGTTATTTTACACCAGTAACTTTGAACAGATGATACATACATGTTTATCTGGACATTAAAGATTAAAGATATTGCAGTTTCCTAATCAGGGTAAAAATCCCTGTCACTAGAACTGTTCTGATAAGCTACATTTTGCATTAATAATTTACATAATTACTTGTGATTGGATAAAACACAGCAGAGAAAAGCCTTGTCATAAAAGTCATGCTAGTTCATGTTTAGAAAATGACTCACTAAACTACAGTTATTTCAATTGCCTGGGTTGACCTACTGAAATGATCTGCAGGGTGGTTCAGTGGTTAAGGCTCTGGGTTACTGATCAGAAGTTCGGTGGTTCAAGCTGCAGTACAACCAAGCTGCTGCTGTTGGGCCCTGGAGCAAAGCCCTCAACCCTATGAATGAAGTAAAATTGTAAGTTGCTCTGGATAAGGGCTTCTGAAAAATGCCATAAATGTAAATGAAATAGTTTACTGGCTCATCTGGACACCGGACCCCCGCTATGAGTCCAAAGTAGTCCACAAAGATTCCTTCAAATAATATATACAAAAAGCTCTTACTTCTTTATTATTATTATTTTTATCAAGACCTGAAAAATATTATTAAAAGCTGCAAAAGTACATAAAGTCAAACAGTTGAACATCACTGCATCTATAGAGACCCTGTTTTTCATGCCAGATTGATTTTAAAAGCTGTTCCTGATTAATGCCAAGTTTCTTTCCTTTACAGTGGGGCAGGTTGATGTTTGGAGCTTGGCATGTATTCCATGCTGTTCATTTGCATTTCTTCTCAGATACTCTTTTAGCCCTCAGGCCATTCTAATCGGATCCACGGGGCCGTTACAACCAATATGCAAGCCATACAAGCCCACTTCGCCCCCCTGATTAGTTAGAAATGATCTTATCCCGTATTCATTTATTTCCCCCCTCATTTTGGACATCACTGAAACTCTATTGAGACCTGCGGGAGCAGTTTCAGACAGAAAGCGTTCAGCAATCGATAGAGCGCCATAATACCATTCAGGATCAGTTGCTATCCAGGTCTTTTTCTCTGTGTAATCGTGAGATTTGCAATGTTGGTCATATTCGAAAGAGGTTTAAGTGCTGATGGTGAATCAAAGCTTTGACACTGTGCTCTGTCTTCACAGCGGGGGTCATCACACGAGCTAAGCCAAAAAATCACATTCGTAGACAGCCTTTTTTTTTTTCTTTCTTGGCTGTCATGTAAAACGGCACCCTTTTACACCCACCATCTCTATCCGAGTCTGTTTGTCTCTGTCTTCTTTCTTGTGCTGGCTAGGAGACAGCTGTGTGCAGTTTTAATTGACGGGGTCACTCAAGCTCTTCAGCAGAACATCTTTGAATTGCTAATTAAAGGAAGGCAGGCTGGAAATGCGGGGGAATAGGAGGATTGACTGCTCCTCTGCACACCATCTCATATGCGTTCTGCTTCTTTGTCCCTGGTTACGTGTGTGTATTTGTGTGTGCATGCAGGTGTACCGTATGTCACACTGATGAGGGAAGCAGGGTGGGGTGGGGGTGGAGGTGTACAGTATAATGTATTTTTAATGATTAGGAGTCATAGAAATGCTGTGTGTAAAGTCCTACACTCACAAACTCACATGATGCTCCTGTGGCAATTTTTTCTGCACAGGTTTTCTATGTGTGCTTACACACACACACACACACACACACACACACACACACACACACACGCACAGAGCTGTTATGGGGGTGAATCAGGAGGCTCTCGGGAGAACAGTGACATTAATAACAGTAAGTGGATAATGTCCTGACTCAGATGAGCATTCGGATGGCGGCTTAGCTCCGGCTTAAATTTAGCAGAGGGGGTGCTACATGCTTATATCAGCCTGTTCCAATCTACTGATTTTGCTACAGCTATTTTCACCTCAGAACAACACCCTATTCCACCATAGCTCAGAACAAAATAAACCATTAAGCCAAACTCACTGACCTCTGGGTTATCATAAGGTCACATGAACGGCACCAGGATTCATTATGAATGACCTCTCTGTCTGCTGGAAGAGGAAGCCCAGACTCTGTGTTTGGATTTATTACTAAATGATCGAGTGCTCGTCTCGGGTTTATAATAATGCATTCCATCACTGATGTATTGACGATTCTTTCACACACATTAAAAAGAAGGTTGATTATTGATTATTTAATTTTTTGATAAATTTGGCCATTGATTATGTTGCTTTTTAAATGATAATATCACCGAAACTATGGACTAGGTGTGTAACAGAATGAAAAACGCACACAGGATCATGGAGTGTGATTGATAGTTAGCTTCTTTTTCCAAGCTAATGTTTTCCAAAACCATTTAAAATGCATTTCCACCTATTTCAGTCTTTGCTTTAACCCAATTACTTGCTTATGTGCTTCTGTTATTGTTGGCTAAGCAGCACTGTGTACTTCCATGGGGACGGCTCTTTATTCCGACAGCCAATTGATCCGACTCATATAAGTTGTGCACCTTGCTTAAATCAGTTGGGCACTGTACTCAGTTCAGTTGAGTTAGGGTTATGGTTAGGGCTGTTGGACCAATAGGCTGTAACTGTCTGACCAACGGACAGTCGGAATATAGGGCTGTAACCTCTTCTGTGCTAATTAGACTATTATTCGTTGCTGTTGTGGCTCAGCATGTCACTATTTCTCGCAACTTTTCTCTCAGCTTGCAAAGACAAGAAGATAAATACTGACATTGTAAGAGATTTTATGGAACTGTTGTTCTCATAGGTATCTTGCTAGGAAAGCCCAGTTAGGAAGTACAATTATTAATGTTTTTTTATCTGGCCACATTTTTTAATATTCATAGCTAACATGCTATTTTTTATTTGGGTTATAATACCATGAAAAAATTCCAACATTACACGCCAAGAGGTATGCAAGTATTAGGGGTGTTCTAGTTTTATATCTATGATATACAGTATGTACCATATGTGATACCTCTTTAGAAAAGAACTTTGGCATGTTTCCCAGTACTGAGAGAAGAACAGAAAACCTGTTCACACAAATCTCCTTCCTAACTGACGTTTAATTCTACTTGTTGGAGCTTTAATAAATGTTTATGGAAATTGCTTTAACAAAAAAAACACCCTATAAATGTTTCAGCAAGGCTATTTGTAAATGGAGCTCTAAATCTGCTTAACCCGTTATAGGAGTGAATGTGTATGAGTGAATGGTGGTGTGTGTTGGCCCTGCGATGGTCAGTCGAGCTATTCAGGGTTTACCTGCCTTCGCCTTGTGTCGGTTGAAATAGGCACCAGCATCCCTACAGACCTAATGGGATTAAGTGGTTTGCCAAATGAGTGCGTGAATGAGTGTGCTCTACCAAATAGTTGACCAGAACATTAACATATTATTGTGGCCATTAATGAGATGAGCCTGATATCGTAAATATTATTATTATATTTTGATATGGTTTTCATATTGACAGTCACGAGTATTGTGAGTATAATGAGATATAGTAAAAAGATGAATTATTCTCCAGAGATATACAGGTCCCTACAGTGTTTTTACCCCTCTCAATACGTCAATGAAGATTCGATATATGTAATGTAGATCTAGAGAACTAGCTTAAAAAATATCAGGCCTATTATATTACAGTCTTAGTGTCAGCAGTAGCAGGAGATGGAAGACAGACACTGGATCTTGGGGGAGGGGGCACATGTGCGATGTGCTGTGTGGTGCCCCATGCCCAAAGTCAGATCCCTTTCCATAATCGACACCCCCATTTTGTTAAAAATTATTTTCAATGTGGCTCCATTAAAATAAATAAGGCTTAGAAAAACATTCAAGGTATTCCTTTCCAATTTTTAATTTATCAACCGAATCGAAATAATTTTTTGAATTTCGTAATAAATTTACTTTTACCCTGAAACTGGAGTCATCATCATTGTCTTCTCCCATTCCCTTGGCTGAGGGTCTAGGAAATAGGATGCATACACCAGCGATCTCTACTGCTTCCTCCCTCTGCTACTGTGGATTTTGGGATTGAGTTAGGTTGATGGTCCTTGAATTCTCATCCAACCAGCACATTTACACAAAGGAGCAATTTGGAATAGCCTACTGTGGAAATCTTTGATTTGTTGGAGGTAACCAAAGCACCCAAAGGAAACCCAGGCAAGCAGAGGGAGAACATGCATACTCCACACAGAAACACCCTCGTCAGGCACAAACCCAGGAGCTTCTTGCCATAAGACGGAAGTTCTACCCTCTCTGCCAGTAATCCGCCTGAATCTGGAGTAAGCAGCAGAAAAATACATACAGAAAACAAATTAGCAAATAAAGAATGCAAAGCAAATAAGAGTAGAATTTTGGGGCAACATGCAAAAATGCAGCTTATGGACGCCCTGTGTTGGGAGCGGCATGAGCGCCACTAAGTCCCTGGCGTCTGTGTACTGTACTTCTAAACAATCTACATGTCCGGTCATGTCCTCTTACATCGCCCTAAATGTTACAAATGTAGTTGTTCAAGTTTAATGGCATGTGAACAATGGAAAATATGACGAAGTTGTATATAGCTTATTGTAACAGCTTTGGCAAGACTTTCTCGCTTGTCTATTTCTTCCTATAGCATTTATTGACAGAGCATAATGTCTTTGTTTCCATTTTATATACAGTCAATACATATGTGATTATATAAATGTACATTCAAAACTACATTAGGCCAAGCTCTTGGAGTTCCACTGGATCTGAGTTTTAAGTAAACAAGTTTTCAGCCTTTCAGTGCTAAAAAAAATATATATTTTTTGCATGCTCTTAACATGAAAACAGCATTTGATAATAAACTGTATGTACAGCATTCCGGCATACTCACTGACTGGAATGAGCCCTGGTTTATTCTGCTGTATAAAGAGTGCTTCTCTTGCTAGATCAATAGGTCGGTCCACCTCTTGGCCAGGACATAGTAGTGATCTTATCTCTCCCTCACTATACTGAACACAGAGCAGGGCTTTATTACATGCCCACAGCTCTGTTTCAGTGCAGCATTACACAGGTTAAATTATCGAAGGTGATCTCTGGATAGGGCTCCTCAATCGCTCGATGGCAGGCTGGTTGCGTATACATCACTGTGACAGAGAGAGTTAAGAGTCTGTCAAAGACACCACTTATTCTTTTCTGAGTTAATGAGGACGTGATAAAACATGGCATAGCCTCCACCTCGATCAGATCTGGGTTAATTGAGAGATTTTGGGTTCACTGAGACCGTTTTCTGATTATAGTCTGCACTCACATTTGCTAAATTTGGCTTGAAAAACCTTATTGGTACAATGACAATTAACATACAATTTTCCCCTGACATAGTCTGTCTGGACATGCCCACACATGAAGCCAGGAAAACTATTGATTCCTCATTAATCACTGTTGCTTCCAGTCTAGTGTTGTGGTGGGGGGCTGGATACCTATTAAATTAAACACATCACAAAAAAAGGGTCACAGATGTGCTTCGCAGCAGGCTTTTCACATTTCCCCCGCAATTTCTAGGAGACAAGCTAGCACATCACAATCAATCTGCTAACCAGAGTGGTACCCATGGTGCTACAGTTCCTAGTTCTCATGCTCCAAAGGCAATTTTGCCCCCATATCCCACACATTTGGCTTGTAACAATGCTGGGAAAATGTCAATATTGGCAAGTCGAGCATTAATTACGATTTCACAGTTGTGCGTAAAACCCAAAATATAACCTCAGCTATATGAAGCAGGCATTGGTATGTAGCTGGCAGGCTAATGGTGCATTCATAACCAAGTGGTAAGTGGGAAGTCTTTAACCTCAGAGAGGGAAAATTTATTCTCAATGGCTATTCAAGACATAATGGATACATTTTTCAAACGCTCTATCACAAGAGATGGATTTCCATGATGGCCAAAGTGCAGAGGAAAGAATGGCATGTTTTACACCAGTTTTGAAGTTGTCTTAGTGTATATTATGCTGTAAGATCACTACATGCTGGAGGTTTGTTGAATAATAAAATGGATTCCTTTGTTTTGTGGAATATTATTAACTGAGCTACATGCTTATTTCAGGAAAATGTAATCAAGCACTACATCCTTCACAACAACCAACCAAACAAGCACTTAATGTTAGCATTCATTGTTCCTAGGTTATACAGTAAGTCAGAGAAGACTCTGTATACAGATTATAAGGTTTGGTTGTACTATTTATTATTGTATTGTGTTACATGTATGGTGTGAGATTGGCCTTTGGTCATTTAGCAATAATAAACAAGCATATTTGGTTAATTTATGTTGGCATTGCTGGCATTATTGCCTTGCAAAAAGAAGGTTCTGGGTTCGAACCTCGAGGCTGGCCCAAGCATTTCTATGCAGAAATTTGCATGTTCCTTATTTCCTCCCTCACTCCAAAGACATGCAGGTTAGGTGGGAAAGGATATTTGTCTCTATGTTATCCTGCCTCTTACTCAAAATCAACTGGGATTGGCTGGAGCTTCCCCTGATGGATAAGCATTATACATGATGGATGGCTAATTCGTGGAACCAGCCAACCACATCTTCTCAAACTGCCGCTCATTGTGCCTCACAGCGCAGCGTAACACACTCAGGAAAGAGCTGTCCACCCTCTTCCACATACATGAACTGGCATGTATGCTAATGATTGGCTAGTAGTGTGGTGATTGACAGGGGGGACATATGCCATACTTCCCACCCAGAGAGCACAACCAATTTTGCCCCCTAGGCTCCCAGTCATTTATGGCTGAGGCATTGTCAGGAATTCAAATGCTTGAAAATAGGGTGAACACTTTTCTGCTGCGCCATGCAGCAGCACAGCCCATGAGTAATTTTATGTTGGCTGTTTTTATCCAGTTGCTTATTTTTGGCCAGAAATTGACATGCCCACATTGTGAAATCCCTCTGTGCAATGACATTTTCAAACCCAATATGGCTCATAATTGCGCCACCTATTGGGACTTTTTTTTTTTTTTAGCACAGTCACAAGGGTACTATGGCATTTTCCTGACTTAAAGGAACACAGTTTAGTAGATATTCAGTACAGCCCAATTCTATAATAAATAGGCCATTCAATCCAACTGCTAACTAAAGCTAAATAACTCAGAGCAAACCGGTTATTTGCTCTGATTTGGTTATTAAATTGGAAACACACAAATGATGGACTACTGATATCATTACTTATGGAACATCATATAATTATCAGAATAAAAAAAATGTGTAATGAAACTAATTATACACCACTGTGCTGCTAAATTCTTGAATCTGATTGGTCAGAAGGTGTTGATTCATTTTCTTTAAGAGCAGCTCTGACAATAATCTGAGATGTGATTCAACTTCTACAATATATTTAATGTGGTTGTTATAATACAGTTTGGTTTCTATAGTAACAGCTCATTCTCAGCACCTTGTGTGATGAACACACCATATAATTTGAGGCTAGATAAAAGAAGGATGTCTGCTCAATGATGTGGAGATGTGGAGATGTGTATAAGGAAGTGTTTATTTGCTCTCCCATGTAAATGTAAAGAGCTGCCAGAATTCATCCGTCGGCTACACCTTTTTCTTGTTAGTGCGACTGCACAAAAACTGTAACGCAGATTTCTTTCACATTTTACATGCAGGTAGCGTGCACATTGGAGGGGTGCTGAAATGCTTTTGATGGCATTTGGAGAAAAATATGTGCTTCTGTTATGTTCAGACATGAGATGGTTTAAGGGGGTGATCACACTAGAGGTTCAATAGAAAATCAACTGATATGAATTAATTTTTTTTTTTCAATGTTTTTGCGAGTTTTACATTTACAGCATTTAGCAGATGCTCTTATCCAGAGCAACTTACAGTCATTATCAGTGAATATATTCTTATACTGTTTTTTCAGGACACAGACTAAGTATGCCATCAGTCAAATACTCAGTGGATAGGTGTTTGTGCAGGTTTTTTTTTGTTTGTTTGTTTGTTTTTTTGGTGTGTGTAAAAAAAAGTGCTAGTCTAAGTACTGCTGAAAAAGGTAGGTCTTCAGCCATCGTTTGAAGATACCCAGTGACTCAGATGTCGAACATCCAGAGGAAATTCATTCCACCACCTTGGAGCCAAAACAGAGAAGAGTTTAGATGCATTTTTCCCTTGACCCTTGGTAGAAGGGGGGACCAGTCTAACAGTGCTAGAGGATCTGAGAGAACGCGATGCTGTGCGGGGTGTGATAAGTGCTTTGAGGTAGGAGGGTGCAGGTCCATTTTTGGCTTTGTAGCAAAAGGAGTTTTGAAATTTGCATCAAGATGTTTTGTGATTCCACATGCAAATGAATATTTTCCAGCTTAAATACGTATATTGTGCATAGGTCGTGACAATTCACAACTGATTTGCAAGTGATTTTTGCAATTGGTTTGCGGATGTTTGGGGAAAATAAAAGCGATTCAGTAGTGTTTTGTTCACTATTTATCCTCAAACCATTCACTTTTTTATTTGCGCAAATAAAATATGAATGATGACAAACTACACGGAATATGTGGGGTGCCAGAAAGTCTCAACCTTTCCGCGTGAAAGTCTCCAACTTTCTGTATTAAATGATTAAATTAATAATTTGCGAGTAAAACGACAACTTTGCGACCTTCTCACGACATGTGCAGACTGTTTGAGACTACTCAGTATCAGAACCTCTTTTTGCAACATTCGTGGAAATTTCAAATATGTTTGAAATGTTTTGCACCTGCTTAAAGTTATTGAAATGTTCATGCACCAGTCACAGAAGTTGATAGTGTTGTTTAAACTCCCTAGGCTCTTCTGTTAGCGAGATTAACTACTTTCTTTTACACAAGGGCCGGCGGCATAGATTATATACACAGGACTGGCTGTTTGTCTCTTGTTGACGAATTGGGTCTTTAGGGAATCTAAATAAACTATAACCACCCTCTCTGGTGTTTGAGAAAAATCCTGCCACACAACAATCTGGCATGTCATCGACTAAAAAGAGGAAAACTTTGAAACACTGCTACAGTTAACAATCAAACCACAACTGCAAGCACGGCTTCACAAGACTGGACTTCTGCCAATGACATCATTTCTGCCTTCTTCCTCTGTGCACTTTCAGTGCAGGAGTAATCGATTTTTCACTGTCGTGCAATTAAAATTATGAACAAGTTTTCATGCAAGTGCGCTTTACTGTGTAATACATTTATATTATATTTGCTTCGATTCAATAAAACATGCCAATTTAAAAAAAATATGCATGAAAAATGATGTCATGAGCTCTTTAAACATTGTTTCAAGAGAATAAATCATTGTTTTGATATTCCTGTAAATCTCAGCTGATGTAAGATGACACCAACCATAAGTCACATGATGTACATATGCTCAACCTAACACTGTGGTAAAAATGTTGTGGATTTAACATAGGGCAATTGAAGAAACCATACAATTCTGGGTGCATGATGACCCAAAAAATGTGTGAAATTCGTATGTCTATCATAACACAGCCAAAGGGCATCGCACAACAGACCTAGAAAATGGACCTGACTTACCTAAAATTTCAAAAATATTCATAATTCCATGCTATGGTGGCATTTTCTGTCGAAAAGCATGTAAGTTTCTTATGACCCACCCAGAAATGTTCTGGGAGTTTGCCCGTTTTTCTGTCGTGTACCTGTTGTATTCCTGTGTGATGTAGGTCATTGGGTTAAAGATGATTCTTTAACTTGACTCCTACCTCATCTTTTATATTTATTTCCTGTGCTAGTTCATCTCAATTTTATTTGTGTGTTTTATTCCTTACTTAAATAAACTCTCTTGCTATTATTGAGAAAGAGGAATTGTTCACTGTATATTCACTACAGGAAGACAGAAGATATCATTCTAATTCAGCCGGCTGGTTATCTCTGCATAAGTATTGACATAATATCTATAAATGAAATGTAATCATATGGCATTCTGCAAATGTCACTTCACTAAGCTGCCGAGACACGTTCGCTCTTTAAAGAGAATGAGAGCTTTTGCTTTAGTTGATTGCATAGAACCTAAACACGTCTTGATAATGGATTCTATTAAACTCGCAGCTTTTTAGGCAAGTTGCAGCCTGCAGTGCTGGTCACTTACCAGAGCATTAAGAATACAGAATGCTATTTAATTACAGTGTTTGCTTTAAAATCACACAGAATTAATAAGCTGTTATTTGCTCGCATGCCCTAAGTTGCTTTGTAGCATTTTATTATTTACCCGGGAACAGCAACACTCCTTACCATGTGTTAGACTGTGCTCGGTTCTGCCTCTCCTCTCTCCAGATGGCACTGTCTCTCTGATCTCTCTCCCGGTGCCACTCTCTTATGCTTTATCAACCCACCTCTCATTCTGTCTCTGTCTGTCTCTCTCTTTGGAACGCAGGACCAGCACCAGATGTTGTGGAGTGCGCTATGGCAGCGGGGTCTGCAGGGGAGCAGCTGGGCTCCTAGTGCTGTGGTTGAGCTAATGAAAATGGTTGTGCTGGAAGTTCGCTCTAAGCCAGTGGCATATGACAGCTGGAGGACCATTCTCTAGGGGAGATGTGTGTGTGTGTTTGTGTGTGTGTGTGTGTGTGTGGAGTCACACCAGCACCTATAAACCGTCTGCATGCAACCCACCAAACCCTGTCTTCGTCCTTTCATTACAAAGATGGTGCATCAGGGGTCCTCTCTGGAGAACAGCAACATTAATAACATCATCACCTTTTAACTTTCACCTCTGATCTCTCTCCCTGTCTTAGTTTCCCTTCCCCCCTCTCTCTCTCTCTCTCTCTCTCTCTCATTCTCTCTAGCTCATTTCCCCCCTGTGCTTTATAGCCCATCCTCCTTCTCCATCACTAAAATCGTTCCACGTGTGGTGCTGACTTATTTAACAGTGTTGGGTTAGCAGGGCTACGTATTAATTTATTACCGCTCCCTCAAGAGACAAATGTTACAAAGATGATTCTCATGAAGAGCCAGAGGAGGGGCGCGTTTCAACCGAATCACAGTTTCCTATCATTATGAGGTGTTAATGCCATGAAATACAAAGTCGCGAGTGAAAATCCAGCCTGCTAAAAGCGGATTAGAAGGTGCATCATGGGAGAACAAACTGTGTGTGATCATCACAGTGCAGTGCAACAGTTATTTACCTGCTGTTAGATGTTTATGCAAAGTAAATGGCAATTTAGTAGAAATATTATAGCAAAACTGATCTGGGTTTGTTCTGTTTTTTTTTTTTTTTTTTTTTTTGGGCATTTGTGTTGAGAGCGTCATGCAGAACAGCACTGATCCTGTTCACAGTCACGCGTTACTGTATACAGTCATCTTATATGTCAAGAAAATACCAAATGGTCCTGATAGTGTTGGGAAAATGTACTGGGTCAAAAGAGCAGAAGAAAAAGAAGCAAAGACTGGATTATAAAGCAAGTGACCATGTTTTTGTGAAGCCAGGCAGCTTCTTCAGCTGTGTATGATTAGAGCAATACAAGAGCGGTGACTAAATTTCAGTCTCTCAAGGATTTCACAGGCATTTATTGTGATTAATGCGGTCTAAAATGTCATATTTTGCAGCAGATTAAAAAAAATGTGATGCATGTTGTTCATGGAACGTCTTTTCATTTTTTTGAGGTGAATTTGCTGGATTAGGAGAAAATTGCAAAAATAGTTGTGCACATGTCTGCATCTTCATCTCTTCAACAGCATAAACAAGGAAGTCATGTATAGTGACGCATACTCATCATTGCACGAGGGACTGCTGTGATTGCTGAAACTTGAAAAGTAATAAAATGATTTGCCAAATTTGTTAAAATTTGTGATTGGTTACGATTACAAGGTTGCCCAGAATGCATGATTATTGGGCAACATTTCAAATTCATTGAGGAACTAAGATTCTACTTCATACTTGGTATTTCCATCTTATTTTCAAGTGCAGGAACAAAATTTTATCAAAGTATATAAAACCAAACACATTATTATTATTATTATTATTATTATTATTATTATCATTATTATTATTAGGCTATTCCACACCCATGATGCATTGGACCATTTTCGTGGCTTCTGTTGATGTTTTTCTCTGAAGAGGTTCAGGTAAATGTAAGTCACACTTACATTCACACCAATTTAAAGTAGCCAATTAGCCTAATGTGCATGTCTCTGGTTTTGGAGGAAACCAAAGGACCCAGTGGAAACCCATACAAGCACAGGTAGAACATGCAAACTCCACTCAGAAACACTTTCGCTGACTGTGAGACCAGAGTGCCACCAAGGACCCCTGAACGTATGTATTTGTGCACGGGTGTGGTCAGAATTTTGTTCACAAACAAACGGACACATGGACTCACAAACGCCGGCGATTAGAGTACCTCCACCAAAACTCAGATATGTCCGGGGTAAATATCTGCAGTTGGTTATTGACACTATTTAATATTTTTAGTTTCTTAAAGTAATTATTGGGAAGCATGGTGGTGTACGCCCCACAGCAAGGAGGTCCTGGGTTCTCAGCCCCTGTGATTGTGTGAAGTTTGTATGTTCTCCTCGTGTTTGTGGGGATATTCCGGTTTCCCCCCACAGTCCAAAGACTGGTGTGGTGTGTGACTGGTTGTGTGTGTGTGTGTGTGTTGTCCCTGCGATGGTTTGGTGAGCTGGTATTTATAGCCACATACAGGATGAAGCCTGCCCAATGTTGGCTGAGATAGGCTTCAGCTTCCCCGCAACTCTAGTAAAAGTAATTGGTGAGAGAGTGAGTGAGTGAGTGAGTCTTTTAAACCTTTTATTTTCCTAATATATTTTGGCCCAATGATCCTGTTTGAAAAAGTGTCGATATAAATGCATTTCAGTAAATGGCAGATGACCAGAAATATAAAAAAAAATGAACAAAGTGCTGTATGTCTCATATAAATAATATTACACATACCTGTCCTAAGAGTGATACTACTTACCACGGACCATTCTCGACACAGAATAGTCTATAGAGTGAAGAATGAGGAAGTGAGTGTATGAGTTCAGACACAAATATTAATAAGGCTGTACGTCAGTGAGTAAAGGTAGAAGCCGGAACACAAGTAGGGTTCACCAGGAGGACGCTCGCTTCAGAATTTTTTCATCTTTTCTTTCTTTCACTCTTCTTTCTTTTTCAGTCTCATCTTTTGATCTTATACACTCCAGCGGGTTAAGGCAGGCTTGTACATGGCCTCCTGGAGAGCAGATAGGAGAAGGTCAGCCACATGATGAGAAAAGAAATATAAGGAGGAAGAAATTAGGAAAGGAGAGCACTTGAACACAAATCTGTAGAACGTATGTCAGTAAAATATTAGGGATGTATATGAGATAACAGACACTGTTAGCTACATAGCGCTTAGCTTGGCTCGGAGCGCAGAGCTCACCCGACCTGCCTCTGTCATGGGTGGAATATGTAAATATAAACTATTACAAAGAGAGTGAGCTGCTCTGGAGCCAGAGAAATGCTTTCAGCATAGTTTTCTTTTTATGTAAATAAACGTTAATTGTCGTCAGGAAAATAATTGTGATTATTTGCGGTAATCGTATAGGGTGAAAGGGTGATTAATTGACTATTGCGACAGACCTGCCCACTATTTGCATGCTCAATTTTCCCCCATAATGCACTTTAATCTAAACATAAAACAATATGTCTGAAATAAAACTCTAATTCATATTCCCTACAGACCTGTAAGTATATAATGGATTTCGTGTCATGGTTAAGGTACATTATTTGCTTTCCACACTAACCTTTTGGAGTGCATTGTGGGATTTTATGAGTACAGCCTGTGCTTTTAGGACATGAATACAATATAGTGTCCTGTGTAGAAGACGGTTCGTGTGCAGAACAGCCATAAAGCAGTTTATATGGAGTGAGTGATGGGGTGCCATTTTGAACGTGTGGTATGAATACAGTTATTTTAAATTGTCCTTTACAAAGAAGTATACTAATTATTAAGAGAAAGATGGAAAAAATCAACAATTTGTTGAAAACAAAAATTGCTTGAGCTCCACAACGCCACATGTTTCTATGTAGTGTTGATTGGTTCTTGTTTTCCAGAATCTGTATAATTGGACTAAATCTCTTGAAATGAAATAGGCAGTTGGACAGCATCCTAGAAATTCTGATGATACTAGAAAAGTGTATTGTGGTGTAATTTCCCGTGAGAATGACAGCATATCATATTGCTCAGCCCCGCTGTGTTGTCTCCATCAGTTGCATCAGATGTTATGTAAGACTCAAGATGGTCTTAACACTGTGCCTTTTGAAAACTGAGGTTTTATTAATGCAGATATATCTACATCTGATATAGCTATATCTTCAGGTGGTGAATTTGTTTATATATACAATATTTAGTACAACTATCATTTCATTCAGTCTTGATGGGTAAAATAAGAAAGCATGCATGCACGCTATAGGACTTTGTGGATTTATGCTTTTGTACATTTTCACAAGATGATCTCGAAGCTTTATCCAGATTATCTGATATGGATTGGACAAATGATAATAATATAGGCTGCTGGTGTTGTTTGCTTGTCTGCCGGTGTCTGTCTGTGTGTGTGGGTGTGTGTTATCCACTCTTCTCTTTGGTCTTTCATCATTCTGCAGTCATGGAGTTGTTGTTGTTTTTTTTTCTTCCTCCGGACATTGGGTTTAGCCATGAAATTATTGTTTATCCGTGCAATATTGAGTCAATTGACTGGCACAGAAGCTTAACTGAATATTCCTGAAATGCTTTCTTATCGCACCGTACGGCTTCACTGAATGCCTGCTGTCAACAGCCTTTGATAAAATATTGCACTCGCTCACTTTTGAATGATGATTTTGCACTGCAGCTGTATGTCTCGTAACACAGAATTTGTTTCCTGCAAAAAGGCCAAGCTTCATTTTCTCCTCAGATAATGCCCATTGTACTGAATGATACACACAAGTCTTGAGCACATCTTAGATATTTTGTAAAGCAGACAAACCTTTAGAATGAATGATAATAAAGTTTCTAAACATAAAAAGAATTCTTTTGGTGAGAAATAAACAGCAAGGCTGGAAATATATTTGTTTTTAACTATGTGTTGACGTTCATGTGCGATGGATGCCTTGGGTATCCTGTGTCTGTTTGGAGCATTGGCTGTGTACTTCATCAGAAATTAACGCTATACATCCCCAAGATGGAGCACACATGAAAGGCAACATCTTCACTTCACATCAAGCTGAATGGAGGAAATCCCATGTGATCTGTGGGACTTGGCATGACCATGGCATGGTTGTGCCAGATGGGCTGGTTGGAGCTTTTCAGAAACTGGAGATGATCTCTTGGGATTTTTACACATGAGAATCATTAGAGTTTACACAGAGTAGTGTGAAAAACAACAACAACAACAACAACATAAAAAATATATCCATCGTGTATCAATTCCTCATTGCTGTAGAGAGGTGGTTCAGAGCAAAATGGATTGAGTTGGCAGGAAGGAGGCTACAGTTACTTAAAAAAACACTTTTTCAGACATGGTGGGTGGCACAGTGGCGCAGTGGTTAACACGTTCGCCTCACTGCAAGAAGGTCCCGGTTTCAATTCCCGGGCTTGGGTGTTTTTTTGTGAAGTTTGCATGTTCTCCCTGTGCTTGCATGGGTTTCCTCCGGGTACTCTGGTTTCCTCCAACAGTCCACAAACATGCACAATAGGCTAATTGGCTGTTCCAAATTTGTGAGAGTGAGTGTGAATGGTTGTGTGTGTGTTGCCCTGCAATGGCCTGACGAGCTGTTCAAGGTGTACCCCACCTTCGCCCCAAGTTGGCTGAGATAGGCACCAGCCTCCAAATAAGGTGATATATTTCCAAAATTCAGCCACCTAAATGTTAAGCTTTATTGTAATAATGGGAGTGGCTTCATCCATGATGACCCCGCCCTAATTACAGGATACATGGACTAAGTAGATGGACCGAGAAGAATGAAGGGGACATAAATCATATGCGGTATCCTTTATAGTCATCAGACGCGTCAACCCCGATAAACATTCCGGTAATTTTGGAGTGATGTGTTAGGAAGCACTCTCAAGCAGCATCGTTAAAACACTAACTGAAGGAATATATACAAACGCATAACCCTAAAAAAAACCCAAAACACCATTAAATGTCTTTTTAAGGTGTTGGACCACAAAGCAATGCTAGACCAGCATCATTATGTCAAGGTGGTTCAGCATTTAAAGCTTTATGCTTTTAGGTCAGCATTTTCAGCTCTTGTCCTGATTGTAACTAGTGTCTGCAGGGCGGAATGCTAACTCAAGCAACTTCAAATCAACCCACATTTATGTAGCTTTCTGTCATGTAAAACGTTGTCACCATGGCTAATTCCCCGACTGAAGTGGATTTCAAGGTTGTTGTCCTGCAGCTTTTTGAGTGTTTACACAAAGCAGAGCGGTGTGATCCTCCTCGTTCTTTACTTCCTGGCTTCACATCTTGCACGGGTTTATCTACTGACACGGCTAGAACACTAGTGCGCACGTCTCTGGAGCGGCTTGCAAATTATTCGAAGAAAGCTTAGTGCCCACTTCCCCATGGAAAACAGCCGGCAATTATTACAGCGATCTGTTCTGCAACCTTCTATCCTCCCTCCATAAGCCTTACAAACAGAAGACAAAAGGCATGTTAGGAGGTATGGATTCCCAGAGTCACTTAAGCTGCAGTGGTACATCAATACGGCGGTTTTATATCGAAAGACGATGCACACCATGGCTAGGGTGCCCCACGACAGAGGGGAAAAGATGAAGAGAAAATGAGTGGGGGAGGAAGAGGAGGAAGGGACAAGAGCTCTGTGAATGTGCCGGTAATAGTCCCACTGAGAGCTACAGCTAATCTGGGCGTGTTTATTCCAAACTTGGCGCGACTCTGTGCTGCCATACTGTATTTGTGACTTTCTTATTATCAAGACTGTCTTATCTCCCCAAAGGGAGGCTTATAGTAATTAAAGAAACACTGTTGAAGGAAGAGAAGCTGTCATTCTTTTTCATCAATTCCTCAGCGCACATGCACATGGAGGAATTTATTGCAATCACAAGCGCTCCTGTGCACTCTCCGTCACTCAAATCTACATGCATGTGCACAGGTGTCTGAATCAGACTAATTGTTTGTCCGTTTGTAGTTTTAACCTTGTTCCCCCTTTTTTCACTAAATGATAACAGCTGCAATTAGCCACTTCACCATGGCGTTTTGTTCAGTGTGTGCGTGTGTGTGTGTGGTCAATTCTGGACTGCCACAGGAGGCTGCTATTAGCATGTTCATACAAATCATGCTGTTGCTGAAAACAGCTTTCTTTTCACTACTGATTAATTGACAGTGGTGTGTTTGAGTGTCCGTGTCCGTGTTCCTGTCTCTGTCAGCGCACTGATGGAGCCGCACCAGTGCGAACAGAGTCTCAGAATCCCAGCAGGTGAGACTTTCCAGATGAAGAGATGCTGCTTTTCTTTCTCAGGAGGGAATCTTTCCTTCATGCCAAGAAAGGAGAGAAGCGCTCTAATTATCTCTGATGCTGGCCCGCCGCTGGCACACGACTCTTGCAGAGTCTGACAGCGCTCCGACGGAGCTTGAATGTGTGTCCGTCCTCCCACCGAGAGGGATGTGAAGAGGATTATAATCTCAGGGATTAATGCGAATGCTCTGTTGAAATAAACGTCTTTCCTCACTTGAAATCCCTGTGCGTTTGGGTGAGAGCCATTCGCATTGGGTCGGGCCCCTCTGTGCTCTGAAACAAAAAAAATTCTGTTTTCTGTCTTCTTCCTCTTTCTTGCTGCTATGCTCAGGTAATTAAGGCTTCGTTAAGCAAGGAGGGTTGAACAGTGTGTTAATTAGCAGCTCTGTTGAGCCGCCACCTCATGTGACACCCTGGGCCGGCGTTTCACCTGAGGCGGTGGGGTTGCCACAGCGACTGCAGGTTCAACAGGGTGAGAAAATTCCCAAACGAGGTGAGAAGGAGTCTGAAATCTGCTCACACTGTTTTATTAAGGTAAGATCAAGCCACTGTAATTAATGCACGAAAAAGGGTTCAGGACATGAAAAATTTTTCGGTAGTATTTTTAACACTTCAGGCCCTGATTATAAAAATAATAAATCAAGATACTATTACAAATGCAAACACACTGAAAATATGAAAATAAGTTTATTTTAATTAGCATAAATGAATGGACTGTGTATGTGTATAAATATATTTAGTATACACGAGAATGGTGCAATCTGATTGGTTTGTTATTTTGGAACTTTGTTATTTTGTTATTTTGGAAAAAAGATTATCCTGAGTGGATAATGCTTGAATTAAAACGATGGACACTCACAGTTTGTCATGTTCACTAAGAGCAGGCTTTAAAATGGAAAAATACAACAAATATCTCATTTTAGTTTGCTGTTCTTGTGTTTGCATGTAGTAATTATTGTAAAACTTTGAATGAGTGTAAAAACAGTTACGGGTTCAGTTTACTTACATTTCTGTTTAGTATATACTAAACTCTAAATGGGCTTAAAGATGCTGTTAGCTATGTAGCACTTTGCTGTGTTCAAAGCATTCTGAGCTCACCTGACCTGCTTCTGTAAGGCTTAAAATATCTAAAAATAAACTGTAAATATGTTCAAATGTTTGAATCAGGAAAAAATCGGATCAATCACCTCATCACTGATTCATCATTTGTTCTCAGAATTAAATGCGTTCAGAAAAAACAAAAGAATTAGCCAATACACTCAACACTCGATTTAACGGATGAAAAAGGGGGGCACACCGATTGTCCGTAGCCTCAGAGAATGGTTCGGAAGTGGGTAATAACAACAATTTAATTACGGAAAAATAGGGAAAAATGCTACGTATGTATATAAAACTACAACATCCAATGTGACACTACTGTATAAGCACTGACATGCGAACCAACTAACGGCCCACTATCGAAACAGTGGCTCGTGTCTGCCCTTGCCGACCACCGAGCCCTCCTGGACAGATTCGGCTACTCCAGACTTTGTCTACAACTTCCGATATCCGTTAAACCGGAGTCCGTATAATCGAGGGTCCTGTGTAGGTTTAGTCGGAATTCTATAAGTAAGGTATAAATATTAGTGAAAATTGATTCATGGTCCTGGCTCACAGATTTATGAATGAACCTATAGGTTTTTTTCTTCTCTGCTAACCTACTTGTGCAAAAGAGCAAGCTACAGTATGATATTAAATTTTATTAGAAAAAGAAAATTAAAGAACAAATCCTAAAATTATATATAAATATAGTAATTAAATATGATAACTGCAGTTCTTCAAATATTCATTGCCATCCTATGAGATAGCAGTATAGTATGACTACATGACGGATTGCTCGACAGCTTGCCTGCACATATATAGAACAGCAGTTGAGCTATAATGTGTTTAGACATTAGGTCTCGATTGATAGACACTAATGAAGTCGCTGCTCATTGGCTTGTTTGCTTAAATTTGAACCTTGTGTAAATCTACTGAGTGCCCCAGAGCATGTAAAGCCATGTGTATTGATTTACAGAGCGATCTGAACTCTATTTTCATACCCTGAATTCTTCTATCCAACCCTATCACAAAACTATCACAACCCTATCACAAAACTTGCTCTTTATAGATTTTAATGGCAGCACAAGGGCCTCTGGCTCCTAAAGCACTGGGCCATAAACATGCATCAGTATGGAAACAATGCCACAACGAAGCCATCCGTCACAGCAGCCAGCTTCAAAATGATTTAAAGATTATTAGATTCCCTGCCGGGAAAGGGCCATTATTATTATTATTCTCTACTTTTTTTTTTAACTTATGTCTGTTGATGTTTATGAGATTGATGATAAATTGCTTTCCCATTTTTAACAAGGGGGAAACAGGCTTTTATCCAAGGCTTGTTAGATTGAGACGTATAACCCTGGGGCCGAAGCCTAATCTGGTTGAGAAGTGAGGAGATTTCCATGATTTCCACGTTTGTCCAGACAAAAAGAATGCATGAATTTGCAAAAAAACATGGATATAGTTGTCTAGGATTTTTTTTTTTTTGCCCCATAGCGCATAAATTCAAATTTTTTTTTATCTAAGTATCGGATGAAAATGACAGATGTGCTTGAAAAAAAGATCAATCCTCTAAAGAGTATCAGATCACTGGCGGACAGTGATCAATCTGCCCGGGCTAAAGGCAATACAGATAGAAACCACAAGCTGTGAGAGTATAACACGGTACATTATACACCAATCAGCCATAACATTGAAACCGCTGACAGGTAAAGTGAATAATAGGGACTCATTGTAGTGCCACCTGTCAAAGGATGGGGTATATTAGGCAGCAAGGGAACAGTCAGTCCTCTAAGTTGATGTGTTGAAAGTAGGAAAAATGGACAAGGGTCAGGATCCGAGAGACTCTGTCAAGAGCCGAATTATGATGGCTGGATGACTGGGTTAGAGCACCTCGAAAACTACAGGTCTTGTGGAGTGGCAATGTTATGTAGTGCTCCTTCCATTTGGATGTTACTTTGACATGTACCACTTATCTAAACACTGTTGCAGACCAAGTAAACCCCTTCATGTCAACAGTATTCCCTAATGGCACTGGCCTCTTACGGCAGGATAATGCGCTCTGTAGTAGTGCAGAGATTGTTCAGGAATGGTTTGAAGAACATGACAAGGATCATGATTTAGCCTCCAAATTTCCCCAGATCTCAATCCCATCAAGGATTCGGACAATTGATGCCACCTCGCACTCACAGGACACTACAGGTTCAGTGTCACCTCGCACTCACAGAATATGCTGCTAATATCTTAGTGCCAGATACCACAGCACACTTTGAGAGTGCAGGTGGCCTCCATGCCTTGACAAGTTAAAGCAATTTTGGTGGCAAAAGGTCGACCTACACAATACATGTATTTGGCAGGGCTTCTATTTAGGGAAAACATGGTTAACTGGTGGTTTAACCAGAAATTCCAACTGTATTGGAAGTTCTGGGAGTCTCGTGCATATTGAGAGTGACTCCCTGACACCTGAGAATTATATACAATATGAAAATCAATTTTATGGAAGTGAGAGAGAGAGAGAGAGAGAGAGAGAGAGTATCCTGAGTGGTCTCTCTGTGCTAATTACCTAAGACATTGCAGTTTTCCATCTGGGTAGGCTTTAGTGTCGACCTTTCAATGGGGAAAATTGTGTTAGAACTGCAACAAACACTCAGGAAATATTGCCAAAGCAGGAAGGAATCCAGTTGTATCTGTGTTAAATGCTTGTATATAACACTATCAATTGAGACACCTCCATCTGGCAAAAGACAGAATACATACAGTATATCCTTCATATCCCATAATCCTGTGCACTGGGTACAGCAGTCAATCTGGAAGAAAATAGCATTAAAAACACCACCAAACAGCGGGGGAGGGAGCGTTCTGTATACAAATGTAAGATATGTGCAAATGCGGACAGATGATGTTTGCTCTGGAATCACTCCACCTAGCTTAACTGGCTAGAAGGATTGTTGAACATATGGGTGCTGTATATTAGCCTGCTAGCTCTGATGTCAGAGTTTTTTTGAATTAATATTTCATCATTCATTTATTCTTTTGCTGAATCACTTAATCATAGCAGGGTCCCCTGCTATTTTCATCGATCAGTCATTTTAGTCACATCGATCAGTCATTTTAGTCAACACTGGGTGAAGGCGGGGTACACCCTGAACAGCTTGCCAGTCCAATGCAGTGCTAACCCACACAAAACCATTGACACTCATACTCACACCTAGAGACAATTTGGAACAGCCAGTTCTAATATGCATGTCTTTGGATTGTGGGAGGAAACTCGTACAAGCACAAGGGGAACATACAAACTCTACACATAAACGCCCTTGCCGATCCCGGGCCTCAAACCCAGGAACTTCTTGCTGTGAGGACGTGCTAACCACTATGCCACCATGCCACCCCATCTAAAGTATTATAAACTAGAAGTTTTCATAGAGAAGTGGAGTGCTGTGAGGGGCAGTTAATCCAAGCCTATATAGTCCGCTTGTACGTGTTTTGTTTATCTCTCCAGAACCTGCATGGAAGGTAGTGGCAATGATTGCGAGAATGCCGCGCATGCGCTACCACATAAACCAAGTCACCCATGGAATTCTGGGAGGGCCACCGAGCCCAACCAAAGTGAGCTCAACCTTCCTGTAATTGTTCTGCTCATGCGCTACCACATAAATTGAGTCAGGTGATAAAGCACAATAAGTGTTGCTGTTCCGCATGCTGTTCTCGCTTCACAGCAGTTAAATTGATAGTATTGCATTGTGTCAGCATGATGGGTCTGGGCTCGATTCCCGGGCTTGGGGAGTTTATGTGTGGAGTTTGCATGTTCTCCCTGTGCTTGTGTGGGTTTCCTCCAGTAATCAGATTGGCACTTCCAAATCACCCCTGGGTGTAAGAATGCAATGGCCTGTTGAGCTGTTTAGGGTGTACCCCGCCTTTGCCCAGAGTCGGCTGAAATGGTCACCAGCCTCCCCGTGACCCTAATTACGATTAAGCAGCTTAGAAAATGAATGAATGAATATTGTGTTGTATTTGTGAGATGCATTTTTATATAGTCATCTTTGTAGCTGTTGAAGCACTACCTTAGAAGATCACATAGGCACAATGACAGACACACATTCATTTCGGATGTGTTTTATCCCTCAACTCCTTCAGCAAGTTTAATCTTGGAGTGTACTTTGTTTCACTCTGAAATCTCTCTGGATAAAAAAAAGTCTGTCGACTCAATAAATGCAAATGTAAGCTAAGCACATTCCACATTTCTCATATCTTCTAAAAAGCTAAAATTAGTACTTCAGCCTTTGTTCCCCATGCAGCACTATATGAGTCATTTCTGACTATCAAGTGACCCATCTCACATTATTTTACTTTACTTAGTCTCAGGGAAAGTAACTGGACTAGTACTCTTTATTTTAAAAAGGAAGATATGGGACTAGATGTAAAAACATCCTGAGATGACGTTTCAATTGCATTTAAAAGACTATAACCATAAACACCTCTACAGAGTAATCATTTAGTATTTGCCCAGTATGCTTATACACACACACACACACACACACACACACGCGCGCGCGCACACTGATCAGTCATAACATTAACACCACCTGTCTGGTCTGTCTAGGCAGCCCCATACACAGCAACTTGTAATGTGCTATGTGTTCTGACTCCTTTCTGTCATAGCCAGCAATAACAATTTCAGCTGCTTGTCTTACAGTAGCTCTTCTGTGGGATCAGACCGGGTGTACCAGCGTTTATCCCACACGTAGATCAGTGAGCCTTGAGCATCCCTGATACTCTTGCCGGTTTACTGGTTGGTCTTTCATAAACCACTTTTGGTAGGTACTTACCACTGTATACCAGGAACACCCCACAAGATTTGCTGTTTTGATAGATGAGTAGACCCACTGTTTGCCCATTACAATCTAGCCCTTGTTAAAGTCACTACGACCCTGATTTCAATAAATCAACTTCGAGAGTTGACTGTTCACTTTTTGCCTAATACATCCCACTCTTTGACAGATGCCACTGTAATGAGATGAGCTTCACTTTACCTGTCAGTGATCATAATGTTATGGCTGATCAGTGTATAAAACCAAGCATGTATAGTGGGGTTCAATAGTCGGATACCACATTTTTTATTTAAGAAGTGGAAACAAACAGGGGGACACAGTGGTTAGCGCTGTCATCTCACAATGAAATGGTTCTGGGTTAAAATCTTTGCCAAAGCCTTTTCTGATTGGAGTTTTCATGTCCTCCCACTACTTTTGTGGGTTTCCTCTGGGTACCCTTGTTTTCTCCCACAGTCCAAAGAGGCCTTTAGCCTGAAGTCAGATGGAATTTGCTCCAGCTTCCCCTGCAACCCTGACAGATAAGTGGTATAGATAATAGTTGGAATGGATGGAACTATTTTTTATTTTTTATTTTTTGAATTACACAATAATAAGCTACTGGGTTCATGTCCTGGGTGGTTGTTTCAGCGAGGTTGTTTCACTGTGGAGTTTGCATGTTCTTTCTGTGCTTGTGTAGGGTTCCTTCGGGTTCTCCGGTTTCAGCTTCAGTTATTGCTTTTTTCTCAATAATTGTTCTGATTTTTTTAAATTTAAATTTGCAAAAAAGAAGGAACAGGTTAATTATATGGTTGTTAATGATCATTTAGGTGCAGGTGGTAGTAGATGAGTAGAAGTAGTAGTAGAGGTACCAACAGTACCCATAATGTTCCCCAAAACTTGAGTAATTAAGCATGATTAGAATATTCACATGACCATA
>JAQMYF010000016.1:387958-419295 GCA_030014195.1 Neosilurus mollespiculum
ACACACACACAAACACACTCTGTGGGTCCCCCCCCCCCCCCCCCCCCGATCCCTTTTCTGTCCCTCTGCAGTCTCCCTTTGTTTCTTTTCCCTCTCTCGTGACGTCCCTGTCTCACTTTCAAAGTAAGACGTTCTGCTTTATTTGCTCAACCTCCGACTTTGGATTTCACATTCGCCCTCTATCAAGAGAGAGTCATTAGAATCGCTTATCAGGTTGACTCTCATCTGAGCCTTTGACTGATTCGCTTTTTCCACCTCTTTATGGAACTGTCACGAATAAAAGATGAGTGTCATTTGCTGAGGTGGCACGGCACGCACGGTGATGATAGATCGTTCATATTTATCTGTGGCAGGGGGCGACTACTAGCGAGGAGGCCTCCAGTTCTGTTTGACATGCCGTATGGTATGAATATTTTCAGCCCCGGGTGGCTGAGATACTAAAATTTCCACTATTCTCCAAACTGCATGTTATTAGTGAGTAATTAAGCACAGACGTGCTCCAGGACAGAGAGCGGGACGGGGGTGAGCCGGACAAACACGATTTGAAGTGATTTGAGTGAAATAATCCCCCTGAATAATCTGCTTGGAGAGGGAAAGTCGCCTCCATCAGGGAAGCTTTGATTCCAGCTCCACTTTTGTCAGTCTCCTATCCAACCGGTGCCCTCATGGCTTCTCTGCCACCTGCCTGCATGGCTTCTCTACACTATGAAGGGGCAGATTTCCAACCAGCTGCTCTTCCTGACTGAAGACACTGATGGAGGCATAGTGCACGCCTTGTCTTCTGAGAGCTGGTAAGGATTAGCCATGTGCCAAAGAATACACTAAGCCTTTATCACACTTTGAGGGTCTGTCTACGTGTATAAGGAAAATAAAAAAAAAAAATGTTATGTATTATGAATTATGAATAATGTATTTTATCCAAAATCACAACCTTACATATAAAGCATTGGTTAAGGCTCTGGTTTACTGATCAGAAGGTTGGGGATTCAAGTCCCAGGCCACCAAACTGCCACGGTTGGGCCAGTGAGCAAGGCTCTTAACCCTCAGTTGCTTAGTTGCATAAAAAAAGTTAAATGTAAGTTGCTAACATAGCAAGCTGATTTTTATTTATTTATTTATTTTATCAACTTCAAGATGGAAAAAGAAAAAAAAAGGAATGAGTGTTTTTAGATGTTAAGAAGTAAGTACTGACAGGAACAAACTTATTCCTAAATCTATTTCCATAATCATCATCATCATCATCATCATCATCTGTTTACTCACATATGCTATTGAGCACTAGATTAGCCAAGAAATATTATTTTAATGGACAGGAAATGGGCTCTAACTGAGGTAGGCAGACAAGGTTTTGTGAGAAAAACAACACGAAACATGAACCTGTTAAACAGAAAATCAGGTGATACAAAGTTTGTAGCATTCAGTACTGCTAAAACATTTATTTCTGTCCCTCTCTGCTCCAAACACAATGTTAGCATCACTTTTCTATCCCTTAAAGGAGACATGCTATTCGGATAATACCAGCCTAGGACAGCTATCAATAGAAATATCTGTCAGGAGCTCCGTTTTTAGGCAGTGCCTAAATCTTTATGTAAATATGTAGGCACTGTGTAAAAGTGGAGATCCAAAATGTTTGCATTTATATTCGGTAAACACATCGCCATAATATAACTTACCATCTTTTCAATGGTATCTGAAAACTTATTTCTCTTCAAAAAGAAAAACTATTGACTAAACAAGATAGTACAGTCAGTGCTGACACACTGCATGTGTTGGTTTGCCTGTGTGGACACGTGAGCACGGACGCTACAACAAAATCAAGTTCATGGCTTTATGACATTTGCATACGTATAGAGCTCACTGAGCTCCGCCATTATTATGTTTTATACATTTCTATATTATGTTTTTCTTAGGTTTTAAGCACACAATAAAGTGACTGAATGATCACCATCCCCCTCCCACCACAAAAAATGAGAGAAAGAAATCTGCAATGACTCATCATTACACACTGATGCCCAGATTTTTCAGGGGTCAGAATTACAGGTCCAGACACATATATCCACACAAGTGTCCAAATACACAAATAGTTATAGGAACAGCCCCTTAGCCCCTGGTGCGATTTAGATACATGCTGCTCCAGTGTTACGAAATCCCTGTTAACCTCTGACCGCACACACATTAGAGTCAAAGATTTCATTATTACCCAATGACGGCTGCATGGCTGTGTGAAAAATGCTTTATTTTTCCCAGTTGACATGGATCACATAACAATTTAAACGAGTAATTGGATTCTAGATACGCAGTACCAGCACACACTGAGCTGATATAGTAAAGTAGCTGTGATTTTGCAGGGAAGTGCGTCACATTAGCATGCGACAGTAGAATAAATCTAGGAGTGTTTAAAATCAGTTTGTGCGATTAATAGTTGACATGACATTCTCAGAGGATTCATTTCTCATATGCAAAATGGCAAACGTTTTGGCGTTTAGTCAAGCTAACAATTCAAACAGTGAGACAGTAGCATTGCTAGTCGAGCTGTTACCTAGTTTAATGCTTTTAAACCTTTTCCAGAAGCGAGCACGAGAAATACTACTTTGTGAAACAAGTAGACTGTAAATAATTAAACTTAGATAAGAGTCACACTGAAGTTTATGTATTTTTATATTTCATTATTATTATTTTATATTAGTAAATGAATTAGCTTGTAATAGTTTTTCTGAGTATTTAATTTCCAAATATATTTGAATACTTTGCATATACATGAATACTGTTTTACCCATTAGAAAGCTGCGTGTTGCTGCTTAATAGATATAAGGCAGATATCTCAGGGAAGTGAGGTCACTGTTTCCTAACATAAACAGTGTGTTTGTCAGGCAGCTTTATTTGATAAGCTATTAGATAACAATTATTAGGACCTTAAATTAAAATAGACCTTAAATACCAAAAGTCAGGCGGGTAGCGTTAAATAGTTTAAACTGAGAAAATAAATATTTAGAGATGTCAGATGTGTTTTTTTCTTTATTTAAGGAAGTGACACAAGTAATCCCAGCTGTGCTAATAATCAGTATAAGACCTCATGTGTAATATTACTTATATACAGCAGCTATATTCATGAGAAATTAGTATCATGTTACTGACATTTCAGACATGATATGGCCATATTTTGTTTATTATTTATTGCATTAAAGATGAATATGATAATTTAATATTTTTATGAGGTGGCACAGTGGTGTAGTGGTTAGCACGTCTGCCTCACAGCAAGAAGGTACTGGATTCGAGTCCCGTGTTTGAGTGTTTCTGTGTGGAGTTTGCATGTTCTCTGCATGCTTGAATGGGTTCCCTCCAGGTACTCTCTTTATTCCCCCCACAGTTCAAAGACATGCACATTAGGCTAACTGGCTGTTCCAAATTGACCCTAGGTGTGGGAGTGGGTGTGAATGGTTGTGTGTGTTGCACTGCAATGGTCTGACGAGCTGTCCAGGGTGAACCCTACCTTTGCAGGGTGTTAGCTGGGATAGCAGATACTTTTATGAATGAGCTAATATGAATTAAGGCATAGTTTTATGGTCATATTTATTATTAATTTATAAGACTAAATTAAGCACAAATAGAAATCAGTCAGTTGTTTGGTTGTTGCATAGTCGTTAATGTGAAGTCTGTAGTACATTTAAATTATTGGTAGTAATTAGATTCAAAAATGTTTGAGGTGTTGAGATACAAATAAAAGAGAAGTTAATTTCAGTTCAGAAGGAACAAGTGCTTCAGAAGTAGATGTATGGAAAAATGTCAAGCTGCCACACAGCTACTAAATTATAGGTTTTAACACAGATAGCTAATAAATACTTAACTGGAATTTTAATGGGTTTGTCTTTTTTTTTTTTTTTTTTTGACAGCGTTAACTATTTCCTTTACAAAGAGCTATGGATCACTGTGTCAACTTTTTTTGTGTGGCAGCGACGCAGGGTGTAGCTACACAGATGGTCTCACACCACTTTTCTCAATTAGTTCCCAGCAGAGGCCATCTAAGAGGTGACCACTCACTTATCATCCTCCGTCAGAACCTAGTGTTAAGTTGATTCAAATGATTTATGGCCAGGAAATGGGAAGGTCGTCTGGTGCAATTGCATATCTAGGGCAAATATACAGTATATTTTAGAATATATGACAATCGCCTGATATTATATGTATATTCTGTAGTATGTCTAGTATTAAAATTCTGTTTGGCTTTTGGTATGGTTTGTGAAGAAGTATTGCTGTGAGGTTACTGAAGTGAGAATGTTTACACACAAAAGTTGTGAAGTTGCATCATGCTTCTGTCAGGAACCTGCATCAATCTCGCTGGCTGAGATCTCGCTGTGAGATTATAGCTGGTGCTACATTGCAGGAAGGCAGCTGTCATACCTGAGCTGGACTTTAATCCAGAATACGTCTATAAATCTAGCTGATAAAAGACACACAGGAAATACTGGAGAGGACTTCACTGATGTTATTGTTTGAGTTTCTGCTCGATGAACGAGTGCTGTGAGTCGTGTGATCACACCTTGAACTCATGAGCAATAACACCTCGCACGTGCAGCCGAAAAGGATGACCAAACTCCCCGGGCATCTATTTAAGAGAAACAATTCCTTCACCCTTCCCAGTTATGACTCAGTACGTCTCATTTTACCACGGCACGCTTGGAGTTTGCACGTTGCACATTGATTTTTGCATGAAAACAACTACATTACGCAGTTCTCTCTTTGTCTTTGCCTGACTGCACTGAGATGATTTGTGTAGTGGCTCTGTTCCAGTGCTGTACTGTGTCACATCCCACGATCCCACTTTTGGCATTGGATACAAGTCTTACTTCATTCATTCATTTGAACAGGCTTACTGCATTATTTCGAAGACAAACAATAGCTCCTGTTGCTACTTAAAAAGACTTAAAGCATTTTAATTTCCATGCAAATTGAAGGTCAGCCCATAGCTGAGCACACATGCCGTACCTCTCTACTGTATAAAGAGCCTGCAGAGCGAGGCTGAGCGTCTCAGAGGGATTGCCAGGGGCGAATGATGATGGCCTAAATGAGCGTGGCAGCTCATGAATGACTGCTTTGGAGATGAATGTGATGTTAATCAATTATAAATACAAAGGAAGACATGGTGTTACTGTAATCAGGAAGTGAAGCATGAAGGCTCGTGTACGTTCAGAGTCAGAGATGTTTAACCCGCAACACTTTCATAACTACACACCTTTGTTTCTCTGTTGTTACTGGATGATGTATTGTGTTCACTGAACTGCAAGAAAAGTGCTGTATTTAAGGGTGTTAAATGGTATCATTCATTTAAATGATCCCTTTGTATGTGTTATTAATAATCATTAAAAAAACCAGTAATTACCTCAAAACATTACAGATTACATTTCCGCTCACCATGTTTGCAGCGTGCTTGTTTACAGTAGTGGCTGAGTTACTGTAGATTTTCTATCAGCTCCACTTGCTCATTTTTCCTGCTTCCAACACATCGACTTTGTGAACTGACGGTTCACTTTCTACCTAATACATTTCACTCCTTGGCAGATGCCACTGTAATGAGATAATCACTCACTCACTGTAATTCACTTCACCTGTCAGTGGTTATCATGTGTTTAATAGTATGGCTGATCAGTGTGCAACATATGTGCGTATATACTGTGTGTGTGTGTGTGTGTGTGTGTGTGTGTGTGTGTGTGTGTGTGTGTGTGTGTGTGTGTGTATTCACAGGTGTTTTTTTTTTACTAATAATATTGTAACTGAGAGCCATCTAGACCGAATCTACCGAAGCAGCTAGTCATGGGTTTGTAATTACAGACCCCCCCCCTCACCAGAGTGAAATTATCACCTGCAGTCCAAATTGACACTGTTCCTTAAACACTGCATAAACACATTGGATACTGATTTGTAAACACGCAGAGTATAAAACTGTAGAGAACATTTGTACAGCATATTTATCACAAGGAAAAATGTATGTGTCCTGTCTGATATGTGAGGTACGTTAGGCTTTTACACCCAAGCCTAATGGCTCATCAGAGCTGGAACTTATTCAGGTTTCTGTAGCGTTAAGCGACTTTCTGAACAGGTGAAGAAAATATGACACTATAACACACACATCCCACCAATCAGGAAAAGAAGTCGTGTATCTATTCAGAAAGCTATTGTATTCAAGCTTTCCAGGAGAAGCAGCATGTTTTTTTTTTTTTTGGAGCATGGCTTTTAGAAAGAAAGAAAAAAAATTGAAGATTGTTTCCTTAAAGTAAAACAAATACAAAAAACTGCCCCTTTAAAATTGTAAGCAGCAAGCTATAGTATTAACTCTCCTCCACAAAATTTACCTTTAAATCAACTTTTTGAATTTTAGCTAAATTTTGACGCTGTCTCCTCCTCCGCATTACTAAACTTTTCCCTACTAAGTACTAATGGACTGTGTGCCAGAATGCTAAGCATGTCGTAGTGCACAATGTCTCGAGCACTGTAGGCTGATGAGTGTTAAAAAGCGAAAATGCAAAGGGCTTTAATAGGTTCTGTGCACTAAGGCTTAGCTTATCGCCTCTGGGGAAGCTACGGTAACATTCCTGCTTTCTGCAGCAAAGTTTCGTCTGACTGATTGCTGATGACTTTTTCAGGGCACAGACATGCAAACTTATTTATTTATTCAAAAAAAAAAAAGCAATGTCCATATATTTCTTATTTTGCCCTTATATGCTCTCTCTCTCTCTCTCTCTCTCTCTCTCTCTCTCTCTCTCTCTCTCTCTCTGCGTGTGTCTCTCGCTCTCTGTCTTTATCTCCTTCCTTTCTTCACTCTCTCTCTCTCTCTCTCTCTCTCTCACACACACACACACACACACACACACACACACACACACTTCTTCCTTTTTTCTCTCTCTCTCTTTTCTTTCTTTTCTTTATCTCTCAAGGTGTCTCTCATTCTCTGTCTTTCTCTCCTTCCCTTCTCCCCCCCTCTCTCTCTCTTCTTTCATTCTCTCTTTCTCTCTCTTTTTGTCATTTCTTTCATTCTCTCTCTCTCTGTGTATCTCTCTCTTTTTATCTCCTTTCATTCTTCTCTCTGTGTATCTCGCTCTCTCTGAGTCAATTTCTCTCTTTCTCTCTCTCTCATTCTCCCTCTCTTTCTCTCTCATTCTCTTTCTCTATCTCTCTCTGGAGATGAGATAATACCCTCATCAGCAAATGTCTGTGATTATCTCAGAGGGATGCTGATTCTTTATCTATTTTTTGTCATCAGCGTGACAGAAGTAGGACAGCCCCCTGAGTGCTGTGTGCAGCGTGGCCCGCCCATGTCGCTTGCTGTCTGGCCTTTTTCAAATTTAATATTCAAAACACCATCAAACTTCCTGCCTCATTAAACTTTTTCCCCCTTTTTTTTTCAAAAAAGGTTTTGGGTGAATTATGGGTACATTCACTAATCTATTTACAAAGTCCACGATGATTACATGGTGTTTGAGTGCTCAGGGTTTTACTTTCCTTTTTAATGTTTTTTTTAACACAAGCTGATATAAAACTTACAGCATCAGACAGATTTTTTTTCAAAGTACCTTATCATACGATGTACTCAGTATAGACTTAATAAACAGCTGTATTGCCCGTTTGTTTTAACTTTTTCTTTTGCTTCTTTTCCACTCTTCTGAGTCTCAACCCTGGCAGCATGAACAAGGCATTAAGGCAAGACCAAAGTCATTTATTTTTCCGCAGAATCATCTGTTTCCTGCAGCGGCTGATTCATTCTGCCCGTGTGCTGTTTATCTAAGACACTGCACCGGCTGAGCCGACCTCAGCAGCTGTAAGTCTGCCACCTCTGCTCGAGGAGGAAAACAGAAGTGTCGTCATGCTTTAATAAAAACAGACTCATCCTGGCTGCCTCATATATTTCCTCCATGCTATGGTACTGAACGCGCCTTCTCTTTTTTTTAGATGCCATTTCTTGCGTACATGTATGTGATGATGGAAGCAAATTGGCCTTGAGCAGAGTTAGGGATTTGAAGGTCTGTCAAGGATTTATAAAATGTATAAGTGGGTAAAAATAACAAAAAGCAAGCCCTAAAGCCTTAAACCCTGGTATTTAATTGTTGGCAGTTCGGCATCCTGGGTGGTAGGCTGGAGGATCTTATGTATTTCCACTGCTTCTTCCACACCCGACAATTTCCAGGCAATATCTCAGGAAAGACTTTACCAATCCTCATCAAGCTTTGTTTACTTACTCCTATGGGGTATCAGTTTGCAGAATGATGCGTTAAGATTTCAGGGATTTATTAGCGTTGTTGCCTATGAACCATTCTGGCCAGCACTGTCTACACCCTGTGCTGATGGACTATACCATGTCAGTTTTAAGCGCAGGAGTGAAGGTGACACACACAGCCTACATTCTCTTTTTCCGTATTCAAAAATTCGAAAAACAGTGCACTTTACCAAAAACAGTAATAATATTAATAATAATAAACCAAGCGTACCCCTCTATTGAGCTGTTGTATCCATTCATTCATTCATTTTCTGAACTGTTTAATCCTGTAAGGGTTGCTGGATTGCTGGAGCCCATTTCAACCGACTCTGTGTGAAGGCGGGGTACACCTTGAAACAGCTCGCCAGTCCATCACAGGGCAACACACTCAAACATTCACACTCACATCAAGGGACAACCCAATTAGCTTAATATGCATGTCTTTGGACTGTGGAATGAAACCAGTGTATTTGGAGGAAACCCATGAAAACACGGGGAGAAGATGCAAACTCCATATTGTATTATGTTTTATTTTTATCTGCAATGGCCTGGCGAGCTGTCCAAGGTGTACCCCGCCCTTGCCCTTGCCCAGAGTTGGCTGAAATGGGCGCCAGCCTCCCTGTGACTCTAATTAGGAATAAGCGGCTTAGAAAATGAATGAATTATATTACATTAGATTAAATTAGATTAGATTAGATTATACTATACTGTATCTAGTGCTGAGGGCATTGTGTTGCCACGGTGAGCACTCTAATCTCACAATAAGAAAGTTCAGGGTTCAAGCCTTGAGGGTGTGTCAGGGTGGAGTTTTTACACCTAGAGAACAGGTTTTGCTGGGGGTTTGCAATCCTCTCAGGTAAAAGCGAACAAACCACAAAAGTGGCCCAGTGCATCATGGGTGAGGAAGGGAAAGTGAGTGTGAGTAAGTATATAGTGATGTTGCATTCTCGACTCTAATTGGTCAGAAGATGTTGATTGATTTTCTATATACATCAGTGCACCTTGGACCAGAGTCTCAAACTAGAGTGCACTCACTTTACTATGTTGTTGGTTCAGCTAACATAGGGATGTGTGTTTATGTGGATGTACCACATAAAACATTTGGATTTGCTGATACAGGAAAATTGTCCTTGTGAGGAAATGTTTCTTTTGCATATTTGGTGTCAGCACTTCAGAGAAATGAGCGGTTACTTTTCCACTCTTGGTCGACTGATTTATTTTTTGATACCGATACCAATTATTAGTAATCAGTGACGGCAATACCTGAAAGCTTTCCTCTCACTGTGAAAGTGATGGCAGGTGCTGCTTCATTCCTTTACTTCTCACATACAATGAAGAGCAGGTTGGATTGGATTTGCTTGAGAAGTGTCCCTCATTTTTATCAATCCAAGAGCAGTGTGGGTGTGATATACTACAGGTGAGACACTACACATGTCTGTTTTTTATAGTGGTTACATCAGATTTTTATAAGTAAGGAAACAAGTTAAAGTGCTGTTTCTGATAATCGTTAAAAAAAAAAAAAACAACAACTTGATATCAGCTCTGATTAGTGATCAGGACGATAATCGATTGAACCCTAATTTCTCATTCACTTACTTAAAAACCATTCACACCTACAGTCATACCTAGGGGTAATTTGGAGCATCCACTTAGCCTAATGTGCATGTCTTTGGACTGTGGGAGGAAACCAGAGTTGCCAGAGAAAACATATTGAAACACGGCGAGAAGGAGCAAACTGCACGGAACACAAAAACGGCTGCGCTCAGGACTCAAGCCAAAACTCAACCTTCTTCTTCTTCCTCCTCCTCTTCTTCCTCTTCTCCTCCTCTAGACAATAATGCAGGGTTAATATTAACATAAAATTAACTTGCATCAAACAAAAACATGTGTAAAAAAATTGATTTTAATAAAAATTAAGTAAAAAGTAAGTGCTATTCATGAGAGACTGAATAACAGAAGAACACCTGCATGCGCTATTATTTCTACTGTCCTTTTTAGCCCATGCTTATTATCTATGCTCTGCTTCTCCTTCATAATTACATAATGACCCACTACACAACACTAGAGAAATACCTTCACACTGATCCCACCCCAACCCCTCCTCACATGGTGCTACGGAATGAAATTTGTTTGAGAATCAGCTTTCATTTTTCTCTGAGCGTAAATAAAGATGCCGATTGGGACGCTGTGAGCAGCTCATTTAAATAATTGAACGTGCAGTGTTCAGATGGCAGCGAAGGGGCGTCGCGGCACGGCCGCTGGATGTGGAGCAATTAAGCTGGGCAAACAATAGAAGAGGGTGGGCTCTTCTCCGCACCTCTCAATGCTCGATTAATTGCCTTTGCTCTTCATCCAACACTTCCGCAGCAGTGCCATCTGCCCCCAGTGTCAGGGAGGGGCGTTCAGGGGTTTCCTCCCGGCTGGAGGAGCAACACACTGAGCCCCATTCACATTCATATCACAGTGTTTAGCACTGCCGCACCAACCCCCTCTTCTTATCTTTGCCTCCGTTCTTCTTCACAAGCTTGTGCAGCAGTCTTGTCTGAAGCCAACCATATTGTCAAGTCTTTATTTCTTCACATTGCTGCCAGTGAATTTTTTGTGTCCTTCAAGGCATGGAGAGAAAAAAGCACTTAAATTCCCAAATCTTTTCCTTTAAAAAAATATATTATAGCCAGTTATTCAGTGTTATCGTCCAGACTTGCCAATGAGTTTTATGGACACACACTCTCAAAAATAACTTACCAGACTGTATGTTCACAAGTTGACAGGGTGGTACCATTACGGGTACATCGTTTGTACTTTAAGTATGTATTTTTACATGGACACATTATTAAAGCAAACATCTGTGAACAATTTGAGACACCGGGCCCAGCAACTTATTTTATTTGGCCAGGGAGAGCTTTCAAAGAATATGATTATCGGACATTCTTTGCATCAACCATTACCATGAAACCTAATTCATCATCCTTCCACTAGGTGGCAACAACAAGTAAACAGCTAGTCATTCACGACTCAAGAAAGATTGCAAGCTAGCTTGTCACGGTCAAATGTTGTCAGAAAAGGAAAGTCAATAAAGGAAAAATGGACAAATGCCTAAATGAATCATGCCATGGTTTGCCATGGTTGCCCTTTTTGAATAGATGTTCAGTGATTATTTGGCCTTCGGTGAACTAGAAATTTAGCGATGTTTTAAGACATCAGTTGGATCTTAGAAGGACACGTTGGTGTAGTGGTTACTACATCCGCCTCACAGCAAGAGTCCTAAGTATGTTCCTCCTTTGCTTGTGTGGGTTTCCTCCTACAGTTCAATGACATTCCCAGTTGGTTGTTCTAAATTGATTGATTGAGATGATCTGGAGAGCTGTTCAGGATATGCCCTCTGCTGCCAGTAGGATTAAGTGGTTCATCAAATGATTGAATGAATGAATGAATAAGTTGAACCTCAAGAACTGCTGATGAAACTTTACTCCCCACCCATGATCTTGGGATGCAGCTGCTTCTTGACGTGAAGGTGTGGGTGGTTCAGATGGAGTTGGAGATGGTGCTTTGCATCTTTGCCTGGAGGATGGCTGCTTCCTCTGGGGTGTCTGCTTCTTGCTCCCCTTGAACTTTGGCATCTTCAGTCATCAACTAGTGAAATGTGACTGTAATGAAAATTTGTTGTGCCAGTGCATGAATGTTTTATACCTGCGTACAAATGTAATCGTTTAGATTCGCGGATCATTCGCACGCTGCTCGTTAGCCATCATCTGCTCCAGTTTGTTAGTAAGACGTTAGTGAGAATTGTTTTGATCTCGTTTTGAAATTGTTTTGATTTCCTTTCATTCATTGTCAATTCGTTCTGTCCTGCCCTCGGGAATCTGTTCGTCGGGGAATTTGGGTGTATTCGAGCAATTCATTCATGTTCGTTTCTTCAGTTCGTTTTAGTGTGAAGACTGCATTACTCCGGTAGGAGTTTAGAACATACTACGTAAAGAGTATAAGTATAAATAATCATTGGAAGGTCCCTTCCCTTCATCCAGGACCTGTTCCTCATACACAGAGCCTCTGCGATTGTGACAGACCCGTCTCACCCTCTCACGGAGTGCTTGATCTCGTCAGGTCAGGCAGAAGCTCTGAAGCATCAGAACCCGCACTGCAAGGTCCTGCAACAGCTTCTTCCCCCAAGTCGTCAGAGCCCAGAACACACACACACACACACACACACACACACACACACACATCATGGGGTAACTCACACTGAACTGTGCACAGACACACTTTAAATTTTATGTTGGAGGAAATAATCCTGTAAACCTATACTTCAATACTTTTTAAATTTTATCCATTCTATATCTGCACTTTAAATCGGACTAAATATCGCACCTGCACCTTACTTCTGTATTTTGCACCACTCTGATTAGTATTTACCCTGCTGCTCTATGAAGCCATGTCCTTGTCCTTGTCCTTGTCCTGCAATATTTTTGTTGTTATCCTTGTCAGCTGTATTGTTCAGTTTAGTAGTATAATGTTTATCAGTACTGTCTGTAACTGTTATTGTTACTGTAAACTGCACATGGTGCTTGCAAGAAACAGCATTGGCTGAATGACAATAGCTGAGTAGAGGTTGAGTTTTTTGAGTTACACACCTGTGTTCACTTTTGCATACTTGCATAGAATACATAACTCTCTATTTACAGTATTTATGGCAAATCATTTCAAGACATAAAATACTCATGTTTCCATGTTTTATACATAACTGCACAACCGAGCTGTGTACGGATCTCCAGAGCAATTCTAAAGAATTAAAATTATCTGAATGTGGAAACACCCTAACCCAACACCCCCCAGTCCTCCCAAATTTTTTGTCATGTTAATTTAAGGTAAAGACGAGCAACATCGTGAGTCAGTTTATTACCCTGGGTTTACACTGAGGCACGATGTCCGCGATCTCCACCATTCAAAAAAGCATGGAGTGCCATGATTTATGAGCACACTTGGAGCATGATTGGGGGATAAAAAGGAGGCAGAGTGCATCCAAGAGATGAAACTTGAAGGAACTCGTGTTTCCAAGTTCATCAAGATTCCCTGCGATGACACATCAAGGTCTGTTAAGCTCTACTACGCTCTACTACAATTCGAACGTTTTATCACGATTGGCGTCAGATTGTAACCCATCGTAATAATCGCGGATTTTGCAATCAGCGCATTCATCACGAATCCACCAAGTTCCCACAAGATCATGACGATTCCATCCCACCACTCCCCACCCTCCTTAAGATCTCTCAAATCACGGATCTCACGGACATTGTGCACCAGGGTAAACCCAGGGTAAGAGATTAAAAGGACGTGAGTGAGCAAAAAAAAAAGGACGCTGGGGAAATGTTGGGAATAGTGCTGAGCAGCTGTCCTGTTGCTTATCTAACAGCATCATTGGGAGGAAATACATTTGTTGCCATTTAATGGTCCAGAGTTTGATTAGAGGCGGCAGGATACGTGTCACCTGAGGTGGATGTATGTGTGTGTCCGGTACACACAGCCATCTGGTGAGCTGGTTTGTCTGTGTGTGAATGCTGCTGTTTTTTTTGTTTTTTTTTACCAACTGAAATGCTCCACATTCTCATAGTGGTGTGATTGACAGCTCGGCCTCAGGGCTCTGTGTCTGTCACTGCTGTTTGTCAGAGATGCTCCACTGGGACTGGAATATCGTCCAATAATTACCATCCTCCTCCATCCCTCCATCCCGCCCACGCGTTCTCTCAGGCTGCTGGAGCGTTGTGTGATGTTATGCAGGCTTTACGAAAGAGGAGAGCTTCATTTTGACACTAATTGGGTAGTTTTTCTAACACAATGTGCCATTAGTGCGGCTTTGGGATGAGTATGAACCTTTTACAGTGATGCATTAAGCAGCGGTGTAAACACAGGAAATGTGCCACTTAATGTTCCTTATTCTCACCCCATCTCTCTCTCTCGGTCTCTCTCTCTCTTACACACACACACACACACACACACACACACACACACACACACACACACACACACCTCCCTTCTTTCTTAATCAGTCTCCTTTTTCTCACTCTCTAACTCCTTTTCATTGTCACTTTCTCTGCCTCATCCATCTCTTCTTGTGTAACTCACTGTCTCTGTCTTTCTTTATCTGTCTCTCCCTCCCACTCACAGCTCTCACCTCTCTCCATTTTTTCTGTCCATCTCTGTCTCCGTCTCAGCACTCTACATTTTTTGTCCCTCCTTCCTTCCTTCCTTCCTTCATTTATTCTCTCTACTTCTATTACCTCCGCACAAATCTGAGTTATTGTCATCAATAACATTTGTTTGTGTGTGTGTGTGTGTGTGTGTGTGTGTGTATGTGTGTGGGTGTTTCTTTCTCTCTGTTTATTTATTTATTTATTTATTTTGTCAGTTGGTTTGTGAACAAAATCCTGACCACACCCATGCAAAGTGGTCAGGGAACCACTTGGTGGGGACACATACCTACCTGAATCCCAGAGATGATTTGATTTTGGGAAGGTCATAGGGGAAGGTCAGAGCAAGGTCATGTTTTTGGATATAGATTTCCCATGTAAAAATTGAAATTTCTTACAACTCAGAAACAAAGTGACATAGACACATAGATGCAGTATAGGACAGATAGGAAACCATATACATGCCTTCAAATAGCATAATCCTCTTTGGCTTAAAATAACCTTGAAAGGTCAAAATCAAGGTCACAGGATTTTGAGGAGGGCTGCTTGACTGCTAGCATACCCACCTTACAGAAAGAAGGTCCTGGGTTCGAGTCACAGGATTGGCCATTTCTGTGTGAAGTTTGCATATTCTCCCTGTGCATGTGTGGGTTTCCTCTGGGTACTCCAGTTTCCTCCCACAGTACAAAGACATGCACATTGGGCTAATTGGCTGTTCCAGTGGTGGTACGAATGTGTTGCCCTGTGATGGACTGGGGAGATGTTCAGGGTGTACCCCACCAGCGCTCAGAGTCGGCAGAGATAGGCTTCAGCATGGATAATTAAAACTACTCTACTAGTACTCATATAGGGCCTATTTGCTACATTATCCATGCTTTGTGGTGGAGGTGACTTGCACTGTATGAGCGTGCCTCAAGGTTTTTTTCATTCATTTTTCTTTTTGTCTGTATGATCACTCTTGTTTAAGTTTAATAGCAGGTTAAAAAGTAATACCAGGTCAGTCAGTAATAAGTAAAATACAGTTTAGTATAAAAAACGGTAATAAGTAATGGGTTAATTTAACAGAATATAAACATAACCCAGTCCCCTCTCTCTCTTTCTCTCTCTTTCTGTGTCTGTGTATTAGTCCTGCGTGATGATTTCCGGCAGAACCCTCAGGATGTGGTAATAGCAGTAGGAGAATCAGCTACGTTGGAGTGTCAGGCTCCTCGTGGCCACCCAGAGCCCACCACCTTCTGGAGGAAGGATAAAGCTCGACTCGACCTCAAAGACGACAGGATTACTGTGCGTATTGGATCATGTCATGCGTCCCGGCTCATTGCATGATCATGTTTCACACAATATTCAATCCTGAGATCTCAATTATTATCACCTTTATTCTATAAATTTTATTGCAGTGCTTTTTATATTGTAACACACGTTAAGAGGTAGTGGGAAATTCACACAGGAAGCAATTCACGGCGACATGGCCACAAGCAACCATGTAAAATCAATGCAATAATAATAATAATTTTTTTTTATGCTTCCATGTAGTACATACTAAAACAATTATTTAGGTTCAGTGGATATTGAGTAACACCCACCTCACTTTCTGGGAATAGGTATTATGTGGCATGTAATCTGATGACATAAACTGTTGGCCTGTGTTCAGATTCGAGGCGGGAAGTTGACAATCTCCAACACCCGAAAGAGCGATGGGGGGATGTACGTTTGTGTGGCAACCAACATGGTGGGGGAGAGAGAGAGTGAGATGGCTCAGCTGTCTGTTTTTGGTAGGTGAGCTTTTGGAAATATTAAAAAAGTTTAAAAACTTAGTTTAAAACTTTTCCTCTTACATTTGTATATGTATGTCGCTATGTGAATTTTTATGCATGTTGCAGAGCGGCCCACGTTTGTGCGCAGGCCCGTGAACCAGGTGGCTCTAGTAGACGAGAGTGTAGAGTTCAGATGCCAGGTGCAGGGAGATCCCCCTCCGTCACTGCGCTGGAGGAAGGATGAGGCTGAGATTCCCCGCACCAGGTCAGGGAATACCCAGCAAAACCTCCCACTTCACACTCATCCACCCCGTGGCGCTTTCAATTCCTCGGCCCACACGCCCCTGGCGTAAGACTATCGAGCAGCTCAGTGGCACATACAGATTAAGATGCTGAGCTTGAAATCAGAATGCAAATCAGTGCTCAGTACTGTGGCAGTGTTACACTGTGCATCTTAAGAGGCTGATGTTTTTTTTGTACTGTACTGTTTTGGCAGGAACATGAAGCGAGAGATGAATACATATCAGGATTACTGAAAGAAATATCAGCGTTGTAACTTCGCAGTCTGCTAGTGTTGTTTGTTAGAGATTAGAGCTGTCATGTTCCTTAAAAACTGCATTCGAACCCTGATAAAAACACTTACTATTCAAATGTTCTTAATTATTATTGACCAATCAGCCAATCAAGTGTTAGCAATGCAATGCCTAAAAATAAATCATGTACTGATTGTTCATAATAAGTATCAGAATGAACAAAATAAAAATATGCTTAAATTGGTTCTGAATGTGGGATGGTTGTTAGGAAACTAAAAACAGAACATGGCCTAATCCTAAAAATATTTCAATTTAGATGATTTTGCCCTTGAATACTTAAAATATTATAAAACAGGCGTTCTATTCTGGTGGGTTATGTATGGGATTGCAAGTGGGTGTGGGTTTGTGCAAGGCAAAAAGTGCATAAAAATGTACATGTTGATACCATCATGTAAGAAATATGTAAATACCTATGTGTTTGTGAAGATGATCAGGAGAATCTGTAATTGTTATAACAACACTTTTTAAAGAAAAACGACAGAAAGTACACAAACACAAAAGAAATATAAGCCAGCAGCATAGTTACAGTATTTGGCAGAGCGCTTTGCCTCTGCCGTGTTTTTCTCTCTGCCAGCTTTGTTCCAGTATTTCAACCCCCACACTCTGTTCACTACTCTCCACAGAACAAAAGCTGCAGCTAGTTGAACGATGGAGGATATCTCCTGAATATGCGTCCACCGCTCGCAGCAGCTCCCCTCCGAACGTGCACAGCAGTCGACTAGAACTGCTCTTTGTACAAATTCATAATTGCCTAGTTCTCACTGAGCCTCTGCAATAAATTGGCACAGTGCTACAGTGTTTGCTGCACATTCAGCTCATCAATCTGGACTCCGACCTCTGATTTCCATCTCATTACATTACATTAACGAAGAAAGACGGCCATCCTGCGTGGCAGAATGAAATCAACTCGTATTCCATTAACCCTCCATCAGCATGTTTTATAGCCAGCCAAATCAGTGAGAAAAATCTTCTAGTCTCAGTAGTACTGTATTTAATGATAGATTTGATTGAAGCACAACGTGCTTACTGCTGAGGGGCTGGGATGTGGAGCTCGATTCAATTAGGCTTCTATAGTTGAACTATGGTGGCGTAGAGGTCAGCACTCTGCAGAAAGTAGCAGAAAAGGTCCTGGGTTCAAGCCTTGTGGTTAACAAAGATGTTTTTGTGTGGAGTTTGCATGTTCTCCCTGTGCTTGCATGGATTTCCTCTGGGTGCTCCAGTTTCCTCCTACAGTCCAAAGACATGCACATTGGGCAAATTGGCTATTCTAAATTGATCCTATGTGAGTGGGAATGATTTATCCATGAAACTGTGGCAACACAGGTGAATGTTGGTCCCAAGCCTGCATATATGGGTTAGGGAATCACCTCCTCACTGTAAGAAAAGACTCTGTGACCTTGCCCTTTACACATTCAGGTGTCCGAATTCCCTGAACCTTTTCATCCTGTTATGTACTGTAGATGTTGAAAGATCAAAATCCTCTGAAATTTTGCAGTGCGAAATGTTCCTTTTAAATTAATTAAAAATGTTTGTTTTCATGAACATTAGCAAAAATCGATGCGCCGCAACCATCCTTGCTTAGACTGAGCTTTTGATGGATGCTACTTTTTATACTTGATCATGATACTCACCTGCTATCAATTATTTTAGGATTGTTACTTGATTATTATGTGGATTTTTAAATGTTATTTTAACTCTTAAAATAACTAATAGGTCCTAACGTTTGTTGAGTGTGTTGCAGGCATCAAAGTCTAACTTTTATATTTAACAAAATAGAGGTAATCCTGGGTTTACACTTGGACATGATGTTCGTGATCTCCGCGATTCAAAAGAGCGCGGAGCTCCACAATTTATGACCAGCTTAGGGCACAATCGGGGTACAAAAAGGAGGCAGAGTGCATCCAAGAGATGAAACATGAAAGAATCGAGTTTACAGATTCATCAAGATCCACTACGATGGCGCATCAAGGTCTGTTAAATACAAGTCCAAATAAATTAACAAATCACAGATTTTTGAGACAATCAATAATCATCTACATATAATGATTACTTATAATTAGTGTGTGTCTTTTTAATCAAAACTATATATTATTTAATAATTATTAGATATGTATATTATGTGTTTTTGGTATTATTACTAAACACGATTTTTATTTTTAGAAAGTGTATGTGCGTGTGTGTTCACACTGCAGTGACGTGGCAGCTGCTTGAGGTGTGAGAGTGGTGTGAAGTGCTGAGTCGTGTATGAGGTGGTCTCCTGTGTGGTTCATGGCCTCTGTTTGCTTCTCTATCCACTAAATAACAGCTTAGTTTGAGACCCCTCGTGCTTCTCTGCTCTTAGTCCACTACTCCTTTACGTTCAATTCCTCTCCAGGGAGACATCTATATAGGTCAAATACGTGACATTACTTGAATAGCCACAAGGCTCAGGCCTACTGCAAATAATTATCAGGATACTCCCACAGTGTAGATGAAACTTCTCAGCTTTTGTAGACATGCCTCATGTTCCACCCACTACTGAGACTCTTGGTATTTTACTCATCTTGTCTTCAGGTAGATAAAGATAATATTTATGTAGACTGGGTTACATCCATGGTCACATTTGTGATATTTTCCTACATCATTTTGAGCCAACTGCTTTATCCTGGTCGGGTGGCTTCAGAATCTTTCCCAGGAACATGGGAATTACAGATGTGCATCACCGTCACTGAGGCTGATGCTGCATTGCCAACAATCCAATACCTTTAGGATGCATATAAAGAAGCTACTAATGTGATACGATAAGTTTAACCTCATTGCAATTCAGTACGTTTTGACACAATTTTGATTTGACACCATGCATTTCAGCATGATACACTGCATGCGAGTCCTGACCTTAACCCTGTTGAAAGTCTTTGGGATGTTCCGGAGAAGACTTTATGAAGTGTTTTTTTTTAACTTTACCCTAGCTCTGGATGGAAACAAATTATGGCCATGGTGATTACATTCTGTAATCAAGGCCAATGCTGGTCCAACCTAATATTACAGTGCAGGACTTTTTTTTAATTCTGCATCTTGGATTCATCCCAAATAGTATCCAATGCACACTTTTTATTATATCATGAACTTTTGAATTGTTTTACCAATGCAAATTGGCAAATCTTACCATAACTACATGATATAAGGAGTGTTAATACACGTTGAATGGGATGGCATCCATCACAGGACACCATGAACACACATTCATACTCACCTGAGGCAATGTGCTGTGTAGCAGTCATCCATGTTTATCAACCTTCTCTTAATTTTTCCTCAAATATGATGTTGCTCTTCCTGAATCCAAAGCAGAGGAAGTCTCTCTTTCTCTCCTGCAAAAACAGTGTGACACTCAGGCTGTGGTTTTATGTGCTGTGATTTATCTTGATGGGTTACAGGAAAGGTAATTGAGTTTGTAAATGCTGTCCTCTTGTTAATTGGACTCACTGAGTACAGTAGTGGTTATGCTTTGATATGCATGTTAAAGTTATTCATCAATGAAACCTGCAGGATTTCATTTAAAGACTTGCCCCAGATACACCAGACCCTTAGGATCTTCTTTTCTCTGGATGAACACACACACCACACACACACACACACACACACACACACACACACACACACAGTGGGTTACTCTTCATAAATATTGAAATAGCAGAACAGTGAGGGTTCCGGCTGAAAGCACCTTTCATTTCACTGTGGCTTTGATGCTTGCATAATTGACACCCTTTTTCTCCACTTTACCAAAATCATCTTCTGTATGGACTCTCTCAAGGGCTGCAGAAAAAGGCCTTTTGTTCCCCAAAAGTGCTTCACCAGCCTATTATTCTTTGTTTACTTGTTTCCCCCCCCCAAAACTGTGTCTTGCTAATCACTGTTTTTCCTCTCTGCTCTGAGCTCCCGCTGCGCCTTAACATGAGAGCGGTTAACTTTGAGCACGCGAATGTGTTTTGAAGCCTGCTTGAATTGTTCTGCACAGGTACGAGATGAAATACGAAAAGGACGACTTTGTCTTGAGGATTAAGAAAGTGTCTTCTGGGGATCAAGGAAGCTTTACGTGTGTTGCGGAGAACCGGGTTGGCAAAGTGGAAGCATCCGCTACGTTCACAGTCAGGGGTGAGTTTTGTTTCTTCGTGTTTTCTTCATAGTCTTTGTTGCATAGTAATAATAAAACTGTCTGTTATATATAGGGCTCTATTTTTGTTCATATACAAGTACGACTTAGTGCTATTATTAAATATATTCATTCACCTTCTGTAAGTGCTTTATCCTGGTCAGGATCCAGAACTTATCTCAGGAACGCTTGCTATAGAAACGTACTCTGGATCATAGTTCACTGTATTCACACTCTTATTTATACCATGGAGGAATTTAGAAGAGCTGATCAACACAGTGCTGTTTTTGGACAGTGAAAGGAAACTGGTGATCCTGATTCATCACCCTGGATGTATTTGTGCATTTTTAATATTTTATGGGGATTTATTCAATCATAGACATTTTTTAATCATAGTCTGATGTTACTGCGACTGGAAATAATATTAACTCACTTTCATCCAAAATTACGACATTGCAATCTCTCAAGACCCACTATCAGTACAGATACAAATTTTATTTTCCCAACCCAAGCCCAGTTTCAGATCGTTCAATTCTATTTAGTAACAAGAGAACTCAGTGAGTGAAAACCTCCGCCAAGCTACTAAAATTAAGTACACAGCACACCCTGCTGGGCCTGCTGTTCTACCACACTTTAGAAAATAGGATTTCCCCATGATACAGTTACACTACTGCCAAAGTGCAATCTGGATCTGATATAGATGAAACTTAGTCTGACATCAACGCTTCTGATCCTGAATATACAATGCAAATTTCGTTCAAATTAAATGTTCTGACAGAGATATGTTTTTTAATTTTACTCATTATAGGAGATATCAATTTAAATTTAATAGGAGCATCTTCAGGAGATCACCTGCAAATCATAGGAACTTCGAATTGATCTGAAAAACTTTAAAATGGGAGTTGCTAAAAGACAGACAGACACACAAGTAAACCCACATCAAACATATTCTTCTTGGTGGATTTAAATGTATTCGATACATTGTAAATGATTCTATCTGAAGTCCCCTCCCCCAAAACCCCAAGCAACGGAGTGGAGTCTAATAAATTTGAATCAGACAGTTGATGCATCATTACGCACTGAACATCCTATAATTAACAGAATCAATATAATGTCTTACAAAACTAATTAAATATCAGGCTTGCTGAATTTATTGCCATTACCGAGACGAGGAGTAGGCAATAAGTGCAGTCCTGGAGTGCTCACACATTACTGAAGACAAAAGTGCATGAGGAGACAGAAAACACATTTGTTGTCATTTATGCCAACCAGCTTATTACTTTCACTGATGAGACGTTGTTGGTAAATTTTGTGTTTTGTTCCCACCCTTCATTGTTGTTTTTTTTAATCCATCCATCCGTCCATTATCCATACTGCTTATCTCTCAGGGTCATGGCGGAAGCTAAAATCAATCCCAGCTAACTTTGGGCGAGAGGCAGGGTACACCCTGTACTGGTTCCCAGTCTATTCCAGGCTTAATACAAAGACGAACAACCCTTCATCATCCTCATATTCATGACTATGGATAATTTAGAGCAGCCAGCTGACCTTTGTCTATGGCTTGTAGGAGGAAACCAGGGCACTTGGAAGAAACCCATACAAGCATGACTAGAAAAGCCCTTGACAAAAAATTCAAAGTCTTCTCACTAATCATTGAGCCACTATGCCCCCCTTTCTGTATATTGTGAATGTACATAGAAAAACCACACCCATCAGTTCCCCTAGCAACTTAAATGCAGTTGAGCCAATCATGTTGCAGCAATGCAGTGAATAAGATCATGTACAAACAGCTTTAAAGCTTTAGTTAATGTTCACATCAGAATAGGGGAAAAGTGATCCCAGTGACTTTTGAAGTGGCAAGGTTATTGGAGCCAGACGGGCCAATGTATTTCAGGTTGCCAGTTTCAGGTCCCTGTTGGTCTGGGAATTTCATGCACAATGGTCAACAGAGTTTACCATCATGCAAAAAAGAAAAGAAAAAAAAATCCAGAGTTGAACCCCTGGTGGTAGAACCATCTTGTTTATTTGAGAGGTTAGAGAACAATGGCCAGACATTCAACTTGACAGGAAGTCTACTGGAAGTCAAGTAACCACTCTTTACATCTGTATTGAGCAGAAAAGAACCTCAGAAAACAGGTGCTTTTCTGAATGAGGTATAGGAAAATGTAAGGCTTCACCCAAAAGCTGTTATTCTTCCAACAGCAGGCTTTTTAACCCACTTTTCAGTGTAGTATTACCAATACCTCACCGAGGAGGAGGCAGTTTATTTCTCGCCGTTGGATCTGAGCCAGTCAGGACTGTCTCCCTCTGTGTGTCATTCCCTGACCAGTGGGGATCCTGTGATGCACAAAAATATATATACGTGCATCCATCCCTCTCATCCCCAAACAAGCAAGCAAGCACACAGACACACACACAAACACACGTCAGACAAGCAGGGCAAACCCGCTGGAACTGACTTCCCGCTAAGTTCAAGAAATGAGAAACTTAATGACAGTTTAAAGCTTGGTCTCACACTCCAATCTGTATCAAAACAAGATACAGAGTTATATTCGTGCCACACTGTTAGACGCAGGGTGAGGTGAGGTACAGGGTAAAAAATGGTGACATGTGACACATCAGTACGGCATTTGAGATTTGTACTTCAGTAATATTTGTAACCGTCTAGCCACAGCATCCATTTTGGAATGGCAGGTTGCTGCATTATTAAGCTCCCTTCAGGATCCATGAGATTTAAGATCCATTTCATCAATCACCCAGTGGACACTGTGTGGTTTTATTTTTAATGCATTCATGTACACCATCATCTGAATGTTTTCCCCCCCTCTCTGGTTGTTGTACCTGTGTCTGTTGTCGTGAATATCTCTCCTTCATCCGTTCACCTTTCCTGCCCTCATTGCTCATTCACCAGCTCATCCTGGTAAGTACCCACCCGTACCATGATACCAACAGCATGCTATTGCTGATTGTTTGTTATTTAACCCTTCACAGCATTGATAACTTCTGTTATCCTTACTAAAACATGGCTCGAATGCATTTTGAAAATAGTTTTGCTGAAAGGAACATTAAAAGACATTATTTCAGATTGTGTGAAATCTTCCAGCCATCTTTTTCCCTGAACTTTCCACCTCACCCCAGGAGGCATTAGTAAACACACCGTGTTTTGCACCTTTTCAGTCCGGTGTATGCTGCATGTTAATTAGGAATGCACGCTTCCCAACACCTCAGCTTTTGCATTAAACATGGCCACACCTATACTCCGGTGTTCCTTTCACTGAAAATGTAACCACCTGTGTCTCCGTGTTTGCAATGATACCCATCTGATCTTTCACCTCAGAGGCACCCCAGTTTGTTGTGCGGCCTCGGGACCAGATTGTGATGCAGGGACGCACTGCTGCCTTCCCGTGTGAGGCCAAGGGAAACCCACAGCCCGCCGTGTTCTGGCAGAGAGAGGGGAGCAAGGTCAGTGTTCTCCACAGTGTTTGCATATTCATGTCAGATTTATGTGTTTGTGTGTGGGTGTTTATGCCATGATCTGCAAATCTGTGCTCACAGACCAAGATATATGAATTGAATTGCTGGCGGTGGCCTTACTCTATTTATTTTGGGGGTTGAAACAAAGCATTTTGCTCAATTAAGCAATTAATTGTCTGAATGAATGGTCAGATTTTACCTTCAGAGTAGTGAAGTGGTCATCAGTCCTCCGTCACTTAACTCTGAGGTGGTCGTTTGTCATCTCAAAACTTATTAATTTACTGAATTCGAGTCATTAGGGCTAATTGAATCTGGCTAATGCCCTTCCTCTCTCGTCACTTGGGTAGATTTGAAGAGTTTGAATGAAGGAAAATCTCATTAGAGGGAAGGGGAGATAAGAGATCTCAGGGCTGTGAGTGGGTGGTGAAGTCTGGCTCGGCATGCTGGCTTGTGCCCAAGGGCATGCTGAACACCACTCAGTTCATACGTTAATTACCGACCAGCTTCTGCGCGAAGTCATGAACCCACTGTAGGCCTCTGTGCCTCTGTATGTGCAACAACTGCATAACCTTTGAACTCCAGAATGTAGAAATTTTACATCACTTTGGCAGTTGTACTTATAGTTTAACATTGCAAAATAACCACCACCATGTCGTCATATTAAACCAGTTGAAGGTTTAAAAAAATGGTGACGTGACACATCAGTAAGGCATTTGAGATTTGTACTTCAGTAATATTTGTAACCGTCTAGTCATGGAATAAAAAAACTTGAATGAAAAAATTTGAGTTCCACAATATGTCCATATCAGCAATAATTTTAATTAATTTAATGTTTTCCCATGAGTAAAAATGGAAAGATGGCCTCTAAGGTGGTCACTTCTAAGAAAGATGGCATGGACTTTAAGATGGTCAGTTGTCGGTAGGGAGGTGTGGCCTCTAAGCTGGTCACTTTTAAGTCATAAGCTAAGCAATACTAATTGCATTGCTTTCTTCAATGGAGGCTCTTTTAGCAATCTATAATTGCTTACAGTGTCTCAGTTTCAGAGTGAATCTGTTTTTTTTCCATTATTACAGGACCTTCTTTTTCCAAATCAACCTGCTCAGGCAGGAAGTCGCTTCTCAGTAGCTCAGAATGGAGAGCTGAGCATCGCTTCGGTCCAGCGCTCAGATGCAGGCTACTACATCTGCCAGGCTCTTACAGTGGCTGGCAGTATACTGGCCAAGGCGCAGCTGGAAGTGTCTGATGGTGAGTGCGAACACAAAGTGAACATGAGTTTACAAGTTTTTCAAAAGTTCCTATAATCCTAACCACAGGTGCATGCTGAAAATGTATTCACTCTCATCAATCATCTTTGAAGTTTAATCCATGTTTCAGAACAGTACAAATGCAATTAAAGCAGTAATGTGTCAGTAATATCGAGCAGGAGACATTTGGATATGTATTACTTCTGCATTTTTACACCTTCATCTATCAACCTCAAACAGTAGTTGACCATTTCCGAAAGATTTCAAGGCACACTCGGCAGTGCACCCTTACACATATTCAGCAGTGCACCTGTTATTTTTTTGCTTCAAAGAAAATGAATAAATGCAATCTCTGCATTTTCCTTTCATTCTTGTGTTTAGCTTCGAGTACAGTCTTGTAGGCATGTAGCAAATTGAAGTTCATTCTAGACACTGCGGCTTTAGACAGAATTACACTTTGTGGTGCAGCTCTTGAATGACTTCAGAAGAAATCTTTAACAAATCCTCATCAAGCTTTTCTTCTGGCTTGAAGGAGAAAAAGACTTTGGATGGCCTGAAAAGTGAGCGAAGCCCATAAAGTGCAACACTGGGGCTGCTGATGGAGAGACACACATTTACACCCACTTCTTCTCTCAAAGAGTATCATTATCTTAAGTGCTGTGGCGCCGCCAGTTGGGAGCCGTATTCTGCTTCCTTTCCATTTTGTCTTGGCCTGCTCACGCAGACATTATTGAATTAACATCTGCTCAAGGCCCTCTCTGCAGAAGGAGCGCGTTACCCTCGGAGCTGCGACTGCTGGGTTGCTGTGCATATCAATTGAGAGGAAGAGGATGAGCGAGTGAGAGAGGTCAGGAAAGAAAGGAGGCTGAGAGGGGAAGCAGAGCAGGAAAGATCCAGAGAGGCAAAGGAAGAAGAGATCAGATTGCCGTAATGGAGATCGAATTCTTTTTTTTTTTTTTTTGTAGACTCTCTAATGTGAATAAATGCACTGTACCATGCAAAAACTATTTAAGGTTAAAGCACTAGTCTGGGTTTTTACCTATGTGTATCTAGTACATGTACAATTTCCTATACAATAAATTCAAAGTTTGTTCTTTGCTGGGAGAAGCATTGAAATGATTGATTTATCATAAGTCTAAGGGCAGCTTTTAAAATGGAATCAATAAGCCTTAGTATATTCTATATGGGAATGGCACAATCTGATTGGTTCGCTATCGTGGGATAATAGACATTATCCACTCAGCATAAAGCTTGAATCAAAACATTAGACAAACAGTCATTATTTGTGAAAAACCCCACTTTAAAAACAAAAAGTTTGTATGGATGGCATCAGCAAACTGTTACAAGTGCTGAACTAAATACATTTTGATAAAAATGTACATGTTTCAATTTGCTGTTTACTTTAGAGTGGTTTGCACAGCAAGACGAATTTCGAACAGAAATATGGAAAAAGAAGAGTCTAAATAACGAGTGCCTAAGAAAATTGTACCTACTATATACTAAAACAGTTATATAATCAAATGTTATTCATTTAATAATCTATTAATGGAATTCAACAACTGCTTAATAAAGGGAAATGTTAATGTCTGCAGGAGAACACATACACCACAGACACAGTGGCTAGAGATTAGGTTAAAAATAACTGGACTCATAGAGTTTTGTTCACAGTGATATAAAGCTTTCTTGGGGTTCCGTGAACCTGTATATCATTGTAAGGCATACGATTAATGTCAAGCTGCAAAAATATATGGAGATTGGTAGTGCGTAGGTTGTTGTAAGATTTACAAAGATATAAAAATGATGTGTGTAAAATTCCGCCTTCTTAATAAATATACAGTAAGCACCTAATTTCAACCGAGGATGTCGAGAAAGAGAGAAAGAAGGTGTGAAAGTGTTGAAAGGTGCAGCGAAAAAGGACTTTAATTAGGCTCTCAGGCAAGCCATTTTTAATCCACGCTGGTGATGGCATGCCAAAACCTCAGACAATCAAAGGTGTCTTTTTTTTGCATGACTGACCACAAGAACAGGTGCTAAATTTCAGAATACATCCATCATTGTGAGGCACAAAATGCTGGGGGTAAGTGCTTGCTTTCCTGCAAGGTCAGGAAGCTTCAAAGGAAATTGCTATGTGTTTAGTCCATGTGTTTTCTTTCTACTCAACAGCTCTTAAAGACCGCCCACCACCCATTATACAGCACGGTCCAACAAACCAGACAGTAGCCATGGGCAGTCTGGTGGTTCTGGGGTGTAGGGCGTCTGGAGAGCCTGAACCCACGGTCACTTGGCTGAAGGACGGAGTGAGTCTGCTGGCTAAAGAGCCTCGAATGTCCCTACTGGAAGCAGGCAGTTTGCAAATCCAGAATGTCAAGGTGTGTTGTTTGTGATTTGTGTTTTCTTAGGTACATTGTATACACTGTGTATATGGTATATAGTAATAGTGAATTTCTATATGCTTTGTTTCATATGATATAGTGTCAACATATATAATTACTGTCATTTTTTATGTTATGGAACTTACACTACAGTTATTGTGTCTGTGCTTCATTAAGAAGATTAATTTGCATTTAAACTGATAATCAGTCAATTTTCCCAAGTAGATGCGCCCATTTTCACCTATTGTTATAAACAATCTAGCCAGCTAACCAGATCTAGCCAGTTATTTTCCTCCTCCAAACAACAATCTGTTTTGTCAATATTATAGATTTTACAAGCTTATAAGTCTGTATGATGATGGATTTAAAACAAATATTAATCCATACCTTATAACTCAGTTTAATTGCTGCTGACGCTGTGAGCAGCCATGTTGATTTGATATTTGCTGGGTATTGGTTTGAAGAGACCAACCTGAGTTCCTGAGTAGAGCGTCCGAGTTGAGAGGGCTTTCCTGTTTGTTTGTTTTTTCTTAATCAAAGAAAGTCCAAAATGACAAGTCACAACCTGTAATAGAATGCAGCACATGTAAAATGTCTTCATTATGGGAACATATTCGTTTAGCCTAATGCATGTGTTAATGTGGGATGAAACTAGAGCATTCAGAGGATACCCATGCAAGCATGGGGAGAATATGCAAACTTCATACAGAAACGCAGGGCTCAAACCCAGGACCTTCTTGCTATGAGGTGGAAGTGCTAACCACTACACCACCATGCCGCCCACCTGGTACCATGTTCAATTACATAACTTGCCTACTATTAAATATACATCCATCGATCTGAATATCATTACCTCTGACTGCAGTTTGAGCTAGTGCCTAACTGAAATACATGATCCCTGTTTATCACTTATGAAGATATAGTTAAACCCAATATTTAACTCCAACCAATTTATGTGGCTTACTTTGAGTTTCTCGCTTGCTCACTCACTCATTACCCAAACCGCTTAATCCATATACCGCTTAATTCATCTCAGCCGACATTGTGCGAAGGCAGGTTTCACCCTGTAGCTCGCCGGACCATTGCAGGGCAACACACACACACACACACATACACACACACACACACAAACATAACCACTCACACTTACATCCACACTTTACGGGCAATTTGGAACAGCCAATTGGACTAATATGCATGTCATTGGGCTGTGGGAGGAAACCAGAGTACCCGGAAAAAACCCACACAAGCATGGGGAGAACATGCAAAATCCACAAAGAAATGCCTGAGACAAGGTGTCGAACCCAGGACCTTCTTTTCGTAACGTGGATATGCTAACCAGTATACCGTATAACAAGCAAACCAGTATACTGTGCCGCCCACTTTGAGTTTCTGTTTTTGCAGTGCAAGTATTGCTTATATTAGCAGAAATTTTTAGCTCGAAGGTATCATCTGTCATCCCACATGACACAAATTTATACATTTTATGAACATTTTGTCAAAATAATGTTTATTTTGGAAAATTAAGGAGAGTAGCTTTGACCTCTAACTACTAGGAGGGTGACAATATAATAATTTGATTTGTAATGATCCGATTTGTTTTACGATGCTTGCTTTCAGATTTGATTCAATTGGATTCTTACAAAAAAAAAAATAAATGACAGAAATTTCTGTATGAGTAAAATTACATTTAAAAAAATGAGCAAGGGTAAACAAAATATACCCTTCAATCAGATGATTGAAGCCCAGAAATTCAGCTTTAAAACGAAGCTACTGCAACAGAAAAATCATGTGACTGAAATGCGTGGATAGACACATTGTTTATGTAGGAGTTGTAGTTGTACCTAATGTGTGTACAAAGTCATTACATCATTCCTGTAAAAAGTTGTCTAGCTATGCATTACAATTTTGCTACATAAACACGTCGTATGTCTAATCGTTATATCATAGCTTCATCGTACGGTTTTATATGCTTATGTTGCATTTTACTTCTTATGAACGGATTATGGAATGAAAGTGAGGAAATGAGGACAGGAAGAGTGCCTTGTCATAGGGATGAATATAGCAGGTATGACGGAGAGTGGGGGGATATGAGGGAAGAGGGATATTTCTCTCATGGTGATGTCAGACAGGCATGATTTAGATGGACAAGTGCATTCAGTTTAAAGATGAATAAAGTGTATTGATTTTCTAATAAATTGCTAAATGCTGGAGACATCTTAAGCTCAGCTTTGACAGAATCTGGGCTCTTCCTCAAGGACAGCTCTTTATGGCAGATTAAAGACACACATAGTCACGCACACACACGCACACACACTCACACACATCACAGAAGCGCCTATGAAATGCTCACACAGCTTTTACCTGAATGCTTATCTCCCTTTGCATGTCAATTTTACTTAAATCAGTTGTCTCTGAATCAGCTTAATGGAACCGAGGCAAACATGGAGAAGGATGGTGGCTTGCGGCACTCTGTGAAGAGTGGATAAGGGAAAGCGAGACATATAAAAAGTGATAAAAGAGTAAAAAAGACAGAGGGTCAACAACAACAAAAAAAGAAACCCTATGTGCTATTGTTATAGAAATCCGCACTAAGTGAAACATCGTGTCGCTGCATCAGAGTTGCTGTATTGGCAACGTACTAGTGCCGAGTCCTAAATGAAATTTATTAACAAAATTAATGTCAGCACTTTAGCAAGTCACATGATGTCACTCTCTCTTCCTGATGCTCCTCCATGCAAGCTATCAGAGGTTAATGCATTTTTCACAGTAATATGTATGCAGTGTGGAATATACAGCAGTTGATTACTATAATTAAAAGTGCAGGAATGAAATAAGGCTATTTAAAAAAGATACATATTTCTTTAACCCCTCTAATTGTAAGGATCCATCAGCAAGTCCAAATCCTCACTCTCATATCTGCACATGTTCCCTTTTAGTTTCACTATCGCTTCTAAATCATTTATAATATTTACTACAAAATTCATAGTGTTTTCATTCATGCATTTATTTGCCGAATTGCAATGAGAGACAAAAAAAATAATTACGACAAGTATATTGAAGTAAAAGTATGGCTAATAAACAAAAAAATTTCAAAAAGATTGAAAGGTGTAACAAATTGTATGATTTTTTTTTTACTTTTGCATAGCACAAATTAACTTCAAAAAATATGAAATGGTTTAGCAAGTGAAGAAATACAATACACTTAAATAACTTAAAGAAAAAAATACAGTACACTTAAATAAATCAGAAACTACTGTATAGAAGTACTATTCAAGTATTTATTTCATGTAATATTGGATCATATTGATGAGAATAAGTAAACAAACAACAATATATA
>JAQMYF010000016.1:425063-445285 GCA_030014195.1 Neosilurus mollespiculum
ATGAACTAGAATGCCAACTGCCCCAGGTGTCCCCACCTGACATCAGTGCCTGACCTTAATAATGCTCTTGTGGTTGAAGGATTACAAATCCTCACAGCCCACACTCCAAAATATAGTGGACAGCCTTACCAGAAAAGAGAAATTTATTATAACAGCAAAGAGGAAAGAAACCTGAAGTCCAACTATGAAAAAACACATATGAGTCTTGTTTTATTGTTTGATTTTGGTATACTGTATTAATCCCACAAGGGAAATTATTGCCTCTGCATTTAACCCAACCAAAGTGAGCACACACACACACACACACACACACACACACACACACACACGTAAACAATGAGCACACACATACTTGGAGCAATGGACAGCTACACATTGGGGCGCCCGGAGAGCAGTTGGGGGTTAGGTGTGTTGCTCAAGGGCACTTTGGCCATGAATGTGGAGGAAGGGAAGGTGCAGGTCCCTCCCGCCTCCGCCACACATTTTTCCTGCTGGTTTGGGACTCAAACCAGCGACGATTAGGTCCCAAACCTGTTTCTCTAAGCATTAGGCCATGGCTGCCCCCAAACAAAAGTCAGTGGTCAAGTGTTCATAAACTTTTGTCTGTGTAGAGTAATAACACAATTCACACATTCCAGTCCGAAGCAGGATTTTCATTCATTCACCTTCAGTAACCATTTTATCCTGGCCGATCTGAATCCTATCAAATCGAGCTTGGTGTGAGAGGAGTACACGCCCTGGATAGGACCTCCAGCATTGCGGGGCACCATGCAAAGCCAAATTCACATCTAGGGAATTTCAAGAGCCCAGTCCAATTACTAGTATATATCTGAGACTTGTGAAGAAACTGGGAAACCCATAAAACTCGCAGGATGGGCTCCCGAGTAACCAACCAAACTTTCGATCTCAACGTTGATGCATGCCTCCATCTGTAGCCAGGAGTCCATGGGAGCTAATTGGCCGAGCTCTTACAGGAGGGAGGAATAGCATACGTTCACCTCCTTGTTACTTAAAGAGATCACCAGCCAATCGTGGGCATTTGTGAGTGCTTGCATACAAGGCTGCCCCATATATGCATGCACAAGCAATTTGTAAAGATGTGGAGGGCAGCATTTCATAACCTAGGAGGCACGGGCTTGCTTACACCCCTCCCTGGTTTGTGGTGGTCATGTGATAGGGAGGCAGTAATTGATGGGTCGGAATTGGCTATTACTATAAGGGTAAAAATTGAGGAAAAATCAAAACAACACTTGCAGGACATGGGACGAACAAGCAAAACTTGTATGAATACAGTAGACCAAACTCAACATCAGCCTAGACTCTGGTGATGTGAGTTGAAATCGCAATAAGCCTTTTTTTTTTTCTTAACATACTGTAAATGTGAATGACTTAAGTCCCACCTTGGGCTGTCTTTTATTGGCTGCTTCATAGTGACTGTATCTCAGAAAACAATCTATCAAAAACAGATGAGATGTTCTTTTGCTGGCTACCTAAATGTCCTTGTGAGCACAGTCAACTGCTAGCTGAAGCAGCCTTGACTGATGGCATGAGCTAATATTAGGACAGAGAATCTTATTTTCATTACAACAAAGCTTTTGAAAAACGAATTTTCCCCAGTTGAGCTGCTGCATCAATAGCTTAAACCCGGTCTATAGCAAGCTGGTAGAAATAGGCATACTGCCCACAATAATATCAGCATAAAACCCCAGCACATCTGCCTCAGGCAGCCATGTGAGACGCGTGTGTGCTGTTTTTTCCGAGCAGTGAGTTTATTGCGTCTCGTCTCTGTTTGCAGCCAGCTGGTGAGTAACAGCTGGCAGACTGTAGCCGACCACGTGAAGGACACGCAGTACACTGTCAGAGAGCTCCGACCAAACACTGTCTACGTCTTCATCATCAGAGCGGTGAACGCACAGGGGGTGGGAGACCCAAGTGCCATGTCCGAGCCTGTCCGCACCCAGGGTAATATACACTCTACACATCTGGCATAGGGGTGTGCATATATTTTAATTCCAAGATTTTTAGCCAAGACAGGTTATAATGCTATAGTCTATTAATCTGTTTATCATATACATTTGCTGTATTACTATTACACTATACTAATGTCTATTTCTTTAGTAAATATAGTCTTAGCATTGAATAGATAGTTTTCTACTCACTGGTGCCAATATATTTATGTGTGTCTGTTTGTGTGGGCACCAGACATCAGTCCAGCTGTGCAGGGTGTTGATCATCGGCAGGTCCAGAAGGAGCTAGGTGATGTCATTGTCACCATGCACAGCCCTATAGTGCTCAGCTCCACCTCTGTGCGGGTGACATGGGCGGTGAGTTTTCTTCTTCCTGTGTAGTATTTAATAAAACTTTGAATGAGCAGTGCACGTTTCTTATGTTCCATTGTAGTAACAGTTATTCACCACAGACTCAGTACCTACTGCTGAATTACCCCGAGACAGAACATAGGCGGGACTCTTCAGAGATATCCACCAAGCTTGAGAAGAATAATTGCTTTAAATTGACTGCTTTGTTTATTTCATACTAATAAATGATATACACTGGATTTATTAAAACACACGTAATATTAACAAGGTAACAACGTAGACACATATACAAACTGAAGTGTGTTTCAGTGTTAAAGAAATGGATAATACCAGTATTGAATAATGTTTATTAATTAAAAATATGTCCCTGTTCAATTCCCAACTGCGCCACAGCCATGCAAGGTTGAGAGCCTATAGAGCATAATTGCCCTGCTCTCTCTGAGTGGGAGGGATGGTATTAATCTCTCTGCAATGTGTCAATCACAGCAACTCTAGTCCATTGTGGGTGTCTAGAACTCATGTATGTGTAAGAGGGTAGATACACCCTTTGCATAAAGCATGAGCAACAGCCTGAAAAGATGTATATGTATAGCTTCAGATATCTCAAAGAGTAGAATTGACATCATTCAATAGTAAATTAAATGTTGCGATTTTAAGCAATTAATTATTGGTTGTTTTCCAAGAAGACAAATTATATGACGAGCAAATTAGATGAGTAGCATTAAAAACGAAATCACAGCCGTTCTACACAGAATGTTTTTGACACACACTTTTCTACGTTTGTGCTCAGTTGGCGGTTTAAGGAAATAAAGTAAAACCAGGTGGACGGAGAGCGCAGGGACAGCTGGTGTTTCACTAATCCCAGAGCATTTAGGGTGATGTTTGAATTTGAACAAATGGTTTTCTGCATAACAAATAGATCACTGTTAGCTCTGCAAGCTGAACTCCTGCATTCTGGAAGCTGCATACGGTCAGCTTTTTATCTGCTGCTCACTCTGCTTTTGTTTGGCAAAAGGTTTCATGCAGCCTTGCCTCACACCACACACACACACACACACGCACACATTACTATCCTTGTGAGAACCTTCTACTGACAATGATTAATGCAGATAATCAATGCTATGCCTGCACCTAAACCTACCCCGAACCTTGACCTCAGTAATAAAAAGGTAACCTTTAGTCTTTTTATCATTTATTTATTTATTTGTATTTTAATGCAATTTATCTTTCTCTTGACTGTTATTTTTGTAATTGTTTAAAATAATTACCCTTTAAGGACAAGCCAAATGTCCCCACAAAGTCAAAGCTGTCCGATATTCCTGTTGTTTGCTGTGGAGACATTTCACACACACACACACACACACACACACACACACACACACACACACACACACACACACACACACACACACACACATACACACACACACCATATGTTACTGTGCTATATTGGCTGAATGGCGATTTAATACTGTTACTTGCTTTTACAGGGTTTTGCTTCTTTTTCTGCCGAATGACTAATGAGTGCCATTATTGGAACTTGCTGCAAAAATTGCACAATTAAAAACATAAACATGAGCACAAATGATGTGGCAATTACAGTGTATGGCTCTCCATATAAGCAAGGTGTTATTGATTGGGAAAGAGGAGGAGAGAAATCTCCTGATTCATTTCGATTTCCAAGAAGTAAGAGTTTAAACAGTTCTTTATGCATCCTGATGCAGTTTGAGTTTTGAGTTCTGTACATCATGATCCCACCCTCCCACCCCTCCACCCCCAGTATGACTACTTGCTTGTTTAAAAAATGTTACTCATTTCTGAAGATGATGCATCTCAGAATTGATTGTTTTTCCCGTCCCATGATACTCATTTAAAATACAGTCATGATGTGTTTTTTTACTCCTGCGTTTGATTTGCTGATGACAAAAACTGCAGCGCAAACTTCCATGAGCTGTTTTAGCTGCTGTTATTGTGCCATGAATGACTAAAACATTACTTAGAAACATTTGTCACTTAGAATGTTTGCAAACCATCAAATCCATCATCAGTACATTAAGCAGCTAATGATCGAGGCAGCTGAAAGTCGACGCGTGAAAAGTTTCAGCCTTGCTAATGGCATATTACTCATTTAGTCTTACATAACACCCCCCAAAATGACGATTTACTTTTTTATTGCTTTTCCCGATCACGTTGCTGCTTCTCTTCCATACCTCCCTTGGCGCTTAGGGACAAACCCTGTTTTTCTGCCCTCCACCCAAAGGGCAGATCAATATAGACTGTTCTTTATTAGGACGGGTATCTGCACTAAGTGAGGCTTTAAGATCTCACACACATTTCAGTAATGAAATGCTCACACACCCACATGTGTGTATACACACACAGAGTTACATGTGGGGGATGAGATTTATTTGGCCTGGGCTGACGGTAAAGAGCTACTTTATTTCAGTTGTAAAAGCTTGCGTTTGCTTCTACCCCTGTTAACAACCCATTATGGTGAGTTATGTCCCCTCCCTTAACAGAATGAATTCCAGCACACCTATCCATAGTCACATGTGGGTTTTGTTTTGTTTTTTTGTTTTTTTTGCAATGCGACCATCTCATTGTGTTTAATTCACTTGCTTTGGGGAGCTTTGACAGGAGCTACTGCAGTTCATTTGTCATGATTGCCTTTACAGCTCCCCCCATCTCATTATCTGAAAACAATCAGTGTGAGTGTAAGCGTGGACTATTGCTAATCCTGGCGCACTCCAGACAGCTGTGCTTTAGTAAAAATGGTACTCATATTTGTTCACTTCTCATTTCTTGGGTTCTTCTGTAGGTTGAAAAACCTTCTCAGTTTATCCAAGGATACCGCGTTCTATACAGGCAAACGTCAGGCCTACCCTCTCCAGGAGCCTGGCAGATCCAGGACCTGAAGGCTCCATCGGAGCGTGACGTCACTTTACATGAACTCAAAAAGGGCGTGGTGTATGAGATAAAGGTTCGCCCTTTCTTCAACGACTTCCAGGGAGCAGATAGTGAATCCATCACCGCACGCACTTTGGAAGAAGGTAAACATCCTCCTGTGTTTTTGTACCTAATCTCTATCTACCACATTTGTATGTGTGTGCATGATAACCACATTCAGTAATCTGAACAGACTGTATATCTCTATACTGAAAACATAAGACTCAAAATTCACTTATAATGAAAGTCTAAATTGTAAAATTGTTGATAGTCATTGAAGTGTAACTTCACCCCAAGCTCTGAGCCTAGCTCAACTAACTTCATAATTTTAAAAATGCTGAAAAAAAAAAGTGGGAATGCAGTGGAGAAGAGGGGTAGGGTGGGGTTGAGGAGAGGGTGCATTAATGTATGACGCAGGAGTTGCTCAGTGAGTCGGGATTAGAATACATTTGAAAATGAGCGGAAGCTAAGGGAGTCAGTATGCCTACTTCTGACTAAAGGGTGTTAGCATTCTTCTTTTGATTGTATATAAATTTCAGGTAGATAAATCGCAAACAGTTGAATCTACCTTAGCATGGGCCTTGCAAGGTTCAGGTGAAGTGTCTATATGAAACTTTTATTTTTAAAGAATGTCTCCGTGCGCTCTTCAGGTTAAAGGAATTTGTAAATTAGATTGTATGTAAGGGGAAACAAAATGTAAGGGGTGTGCAGTTAGAGGAAAATAATCCAGGATGGATGAAGTGGTTTGGTATGAAGTATAGTTGTTGTTTCTATTAAAACATTACTATTGTTTCTGTACACCCTATACCACTGCAGTCAATTCTCGGGGGAGAACCACACACTCCTACTGGGGTCACTGGGAGGCTCAGCCCATCTCAGCCGACACTGGATGAAGGCGGGGTACACCCTGACCAGCTCACCAGACCACACCCACCCAAACACACACACACACACACACACACACACATCTTAGAGCAATTTGTAACAGCCAATTAGCCTATTGTGCATGTTTTTGGTCTATGGGAGAAAACTGGATTCCCCAGAGGAAGCCCATGCAAGCATGGGGAGAACATGCAAACTGGATGCAGAAATGTTTACGAAATGGATACGAACCCAGGACCTTCTTGCTATGAGGCGGACATGCTAACAACTATGCCATCATGTATTATTATTATTATTATTATCATTATTGTTATTATTATTACTATGATTATTACTTAGTATTACTATGATAATTACTTACTACAGAGTAGGCTGTGATGGGCACCAGCCTCCCCGCGACCTTTATTAGGATTAAGCAGTTCAGAAAATGAATGAATAAACAAATTATTATTATTATTATGCCTTTTCTTTATACTTTAGGCATAATAATGGACAGTTATTAGACTGAAAATGGCCTGGCTGTAACTTTAATAGTTACAAAAGTTGGGTATATTTGTGGGATTTTGTATTTAGGCACATTTTTGTCTCTTTTTCTCACTAGCCCTGATTGCATCTGTGAGTCCCTAAACATAAGGCCATACACCTTTTAAGCACTTTGCCTGTATAGCAGTCTAATCTAGTGAGAAGTGTGTGTTTTATTCAAGCGCCATTATAGGATTCTCCGTCTCTGCTGATACACACTTGGGGACACACGGCATTTCTCTTTGCTTTGACACACTCCGTCTGAGATCCAAACCCCTGCTGTCACCCTGCCTGCCATATCACTGTCAAGCACCAACAGCTAGTACCGTCTGCATCCTAATATCCTCCTTTCTTTCTCTCTCTCTCTCTCTCTCTCTCTCTCTCTCTCTCTCTCTCTCTCTCTCTCTCTCTCTCTTTCTCTCTGTTTTTTTCTCCTTGCCTGTTTTTCACTTGCTCACTCTCTCCCTCCTTCACTTCACTTTGCTTGCCTTTATGTCACACACACACAGTGATGGAGATATTTATTGGAGATCGCACAGTTCATGTTGAGCTCCCATCCATTAGCACAATTAGTGCCACGGTGGCTTTGCTTTAATGAGTTCTGCAAGTGTTCCTCTCTCCAGTGCCCTCGGAAAAAAAACCCATTTCAAGCTGCTCGGAATGCCAGGAACCAAATGATCACATACTCTAAACCCTTCTTTTACATCAACATCCATGAAAGAGAAATTGGATTTTCCAGTCAAATTCAGTTATATGGTCATCAGAAAAGGCCACATGATTGTGTGTATTCCAGTCCATTGATATCCGCAGTGTTGTTGTAAGGTTAAACACCAGATAATACCCAGAATGCACTTGAGGGCTTGTGGTGTAATTGCTCTCGTTCTCTCTCTCTTTCTCTCTTGCTCTCTTTCTCTCTCTATTCCTCCTGTCTTTCACGCTTTCCACTTTTATTTCTTTCATACCACACACATCTCTCTTTTTTCTCTCTCTCTCTTTTTTATTCTTCATTGTCCTCCCTTTTTCTCTCTCGACTCTCCCTCACCCTCTTCTTACTAGCCCTAGATATATGCTGTATGTCTTGCTCTGATCAGCATCTCTCTCTCTCTCACTCACCCATTCTATTAATCTTTTTCATGCAGTCTTTACACACACACACACACACACACACACACACACACACTCACACCTTCTCTTTGTCTCTCACTCATTTTTCTTTTGCTTTTTATCACCCTCTCATTTTTTCTCACCCTCTCACCCCCCACCTCTGGGATGAAAACAGAGGGCATTGTGTTGTGAGATTGCCACGGTGTCACTTGGCACGAGGCCTCCTCTCGCACCAAACCAAGTCACATTACTACTAGTGATACATCACAGAGTCAGTGGGCTTATTAACATTTCCTATATAACTGCACAATGGAATAGAGTGCTTTCATCAAGCTCAGATACGCATTAACGCTGTGCTTTAACATTTACTGTGGCTGCCTGCCTATTAATATGAGTACAGCATCACACCAAGAAGTTAAGCTTCCCATTGATCAGAAGCCATGCTTTACTGAGTGTCAGCCAAGACAGCTCCCCTGGCCGCCTTGTCATGCCTGGTAACCTGATTAGAACTGTTAAAGGCACTGCGGATAAACAAATGCCAGGGTTTGTTTGATGTAAAGAAGCTTACTGCTGTAGGCTACATAGAAAGGATTTACAAGCATGCTAAAAGAAGGCTAAAATTAAAACGCACGACAGCCACTGCTTAAGTGACTGTTGGATTGATAAAAGAAAATAACTTTGAATGAGTTCTAAAATAAGGTGAGATGTTCTAGTTTTGCAGGTGGCATGGTGGCGTGGTGGTTAACATGTCCGCCTTACAGCAAGAAGGTCCTGGGTTTCAGCCCTGTGCCTGGCAAGGGCTTTTCTGTATAGAGTGTTCTCTTGTGCTCTTGTTGGTTTTTCCAGATACTCTGGTTTCCTCCTTCAGTCCAAAGACGGGCACATTAGGCTAATTGGGCTTTTACACCCCCCGAGCCTAGTGGCTCATTAGGCGGGTGCTTATCCCCGGTTTCCGTAGCGTGAAGCGCCTAAGAGTTCAACTCCTCCTGGATGGGACGCTAGTCCATCGCAGGTTACCTTCCCAGTATATTTTTTACTTGTACCCATGTATACTGCTGGGTGGACAGAGGCGCACTTGTGGTTAAGATCTTGCCCAGGGGTCTTAGCACGGTGGGGTGTCAAACGGGGATTCGAACCCACGACCTCCTGATCATGAGCCCTGCAATGGACTGGGAGCTGTTCAGGATGTGCACCGCCTTCAGCCAGACTTGGCTGGGATGGGCTTCACAACCCTTATTAAAGATAAAGCAGTTCAGAAAATAAAATGGAAATACTAGAAAAATTGTGAAATAAAAATACCTGGCTACTAGATATTGTTAGGTTTTGTTTTTACTGACCAGAAGTGTCCAAATGTGTGAATTACTAGGCAGCAGTATCTGCACTTCCAGATAAGTATCTATCCTTTTTTTTGTTGAAATGTTAGTGTGGTAAGAAAAAATAAGACGAACTGAACTGTGACCAAAATGTGACTTAACTAGGTTTTTTTCAAGCCAGGCCAGATTTGCAGTTAGTGATATTAATGATGTTAAATTTTGTGGCAGTATGCACTCAGTGGATGTTTTACTGGTTGGAAATGGAGTCTTATATGCTTTTGTAGATAGAATGGCATGAAGAGGGTTTTAGATTTGAAATCTGTTCATACACTGAAATAAAACACAAGTGCACTTGCATAACTGCCTCTTGAAAAGTTTTTGCAAACTGAAGGATAAAATGGTATTTTCTTGACTTCTAGTAAAAGTCAGATTCCATTTCTTACATTATTAATGTCACTTCATTTTATTTAAAAAAAAAAAGTCATGCACCCTGATACTTTGTTGGACTGCATTTAGCCTTGATTACAGCGTGCACTCACCATGGCATTGTTTCAACAAACTTAACCAATTATTTCCAGAGTTTCAACTTTCCTGAGTCGGGTTCATTTTTCACTGACATCTAGAACTGATGAAAGGAAAATTGAACCACTCCATAAAGTCTTCTCCAGCACATCCCAAAGTCTTTCCACAGGGTAACGGTCAGGACTCTGTGGTGCCAGTTCATGTGTGAAAATGATTCCTCATGCTGTCTAAATCACCCTCTTACTCCCAAATTTTAGCCCCAATATTATATCTGTCCAATCAGGTAAGAAAAACTTATTTGATGGGATATCCTGGTCAGTGAGTTCATTCAGGCTGTCAGCAGACTTTATTTTATTGCTACATAATGCTGATGACCCTTGACCCGACCTAGTGAAGCAACAATGCCATGGTGATTACATGCTGTAATCAAGGCTAAAGACAGTCCAACATAGTATGTGTATTATTTGTGCAGCTTTTATTTTGAGCAGACAGTGTAATTAGGATATTTTTTCCAACTATTCATGAAATACTGTGGCCTAAATTAATTTACCCATAACAAATAAACAGCACATTCAAGTTGTGAAATTTGAATTAGGTTGTGCATCATTTCATTAACAAAATCAATAAAAAAGGCTGGGAAAGCTAATTCAATATTAGATTATTCAAATTTATATTAGCTGCGGTGATTGATTTGAGCAGGTGCAGATGTACTGGTGTTCTTATTAAAGTGGCCAGTGTAATATATTCGTTTCACAAATAATAGATTTTCTTGGATGCGAGGTTTTTCCACAGCAATTTAATGATCCTGCATCACTGGTGGAAAAAAAAAAGTGCCTTATCACAAAAATAAAGCCCAGAGAGAGTATTAACGGTGAGAGATATTTAACAGGAAGTGAGTATAATATCAAGATGCACTCCAGGAAAGAGTGGAGAGGGGGGGAAAACTCAGTGGGAAAAGAAAAGCAGAGAAGCCTAAGGGAAAGAGGGAGAAGAGCGATATGTAGAGGAGAATCGAGGATAGAGAGGGGGAGGTAATTGCCGTGAGTGCGTTGACTCACAGCTGTATCCGGTTTGGCTGATGCAGTGTGTGTGTGCTCTGTGAAGTGTGGGCTGTGATAGCAATGGCAGCGGTGCAGGACTAACAAAGTCAGGATTAGGGCTCAGAGACGGTCACACCTCATCTCTTGCTGCGATTTTATACGCCACATCGCCGTGCATGGTGTCCAAAAAAATACCCCTTACTGTTTGAAATGATTTTAATAAACATTTGAAACAGTGTGAAAAATCACACAGTATCCAGGTACTTATTTATCTGTGTGAGTGTGCCACATTATAAATTGTGTGACATTTGAAAGCATTGCACATACTGCATACATATTTGTAGCTCACGGTAAGCTTTGAATGTCTCGATGTGGCTCGGTGGCTGTTTTCTCCAACAATGTTTATTATAGTTAAAGGGCAATAGTTTGCTCAGATGTCTGGGTCATTTAAGAAAGCTATTAAATATCCATTTGGATTTCTGGAGGCTTGTGTGTGTGGGTGGGTGGAGGGTAAAGGGTGGGTGTTGGTGTGTGTTTGCTGTAATGAGGACAATGATCAGTGATAAGTATTGTACTGGGCAGCCCCCAGTGCTCCTCCACAGCAGGTGACGGTGCTGATGGTAGGCAGTGAGAACAGCACGTCCATCAGCATTTCTTGGGACCCGCCTCCTACTGAACATCAGAATGGAATCATCCAGGAATACAAGGTACTGTTTATTTAAAGAAAAGTATCAAATCTCTGTGATGAAAACACACAAGGCTGTATTCAAGGCCGTCAGTGAAATTTAAATAGAAGTTTAAAAGGTGTCTTACCTAAAAGGGTCTAAGAAAGCATTTTTAGTTGCTTCAAGAACACTTTCGTTTAAAACACCCACACTTGCTTCAGGTGTGGGAAAAAAAAATTCAACTGAATTTTTTTTTTTGACTGGAGGAAGTACAATATAAAACAACAACCAAAAAAATGCTAAATATAAAAGTTAGATTAGATAGACAGCAATCATTGAAATATAAAATCTGGGATAGAAAATATGGACTTAAGGATTTTGCCCCATTACTTGAAAATGTAAGATGATATACATGCAAGAAACAGTTTACAAATAATAAATATAAAAGAAAATAAAGTATCTGTAATTGAGAATATGGCAACCATTAAAATCAATATAGATACATTTAACTAGGGTCTATATTTTTTATACATTACTTTATATTTTATATTTCTAATATTACTGTTGAAATAGTTTTAGTTATAATTTTAACCATAATTGCCTCAAATTTGGTTTAATTTCAGGTTATTAATTTCTCTATATTCAGAAGCTTGTAAAATAGCACTTGATCCTGAACATACTATGATACTGCGTTTTATTGGGTTATATCATCTGTCAACAGCTACTCATGCAGCCAACTTAATGAAGCTATAAGCTACTAAATTGAGGTCATAAAATCTTAATGTCTATGCATTATTACTTGTATATAGGCCATTTTATTATGCCTATAATAAAATATTTGGAGAAGAAAAATAAATTTGACAATGCCAGTGTTTTGTTTAAATTAACATTTATTAACCCCCCAGTGTTCTGATCGGGTTTAAATTTTTATGTGTTTGTTTTTGTAACATTGTAGTTATTCAGTACCTTGCTAATAATTTAGGTGAAAATACAGCTGGGCTGAGTTCCAAGTGTATCCATTTTAAGGACTGATTTAAATATGAGAGTGAAGACGTAATCTTGACCTCTTTCTGAATGCATGTACTACGTGTGTCCTGTCACTCTTTCCCTCATTCCTTTCCCTCCCGTTCTCCGTATTCTGGGGCGTTAGATCTGGTGTCTGGGAAACGAAAGTCGCTTCCATGTAAACAAGACAGTGGACGCTGCCATTCGCTCGGTGTTGGTTGGGGGTCTGCAGGCGGGCATTCAATACAGAGTCGAGGTGGCAGCAGGCACCAGCGCAGGAATCGGGGTGAAGAGCGAGCCACAACCCATTGTGATCGGTGAGAATGAAGGATGTCTTTTCTGTCAAACTGGGAGGATTTTAAGGAGTTAAAGACAACGTGAAAGATCATACAATGTTTTTCTTCTGAAATGTGAGGGGAATAGATTCAGAATACTTTATTGATCCCGGAGGAAGTTGTGTAATTGTAGATTTAGTGGTTTTGCTCCATAGGGGCAGGAAGGAGAAATATGACATGTTCAGTATTATTCTGGTTAATATGAGGCAGGTGATGTCTGTAAGAGGACAAAGTCCCAAATCATTTTTTGCTTTACTGTTGTTGTGTCAGTGTACTCCCAGAAGTTATCATTTTTTGCGAACCAATGTCAGGTTGAGAATTTAAGTTACCGCAGTTTTTTTCACAATATCCATTTTATGAATGTCATAAATATTTCAGTGCAACAATAAAATTGCACTTAGATTTAAGTGATAGTAAATAGTTAAATAGATTGTCTGTCAAATAATGTGAACTACCTGAATAAGTATCCATGCCGAAATTTAAACAGCAGTCAAAACTTATATACATTTAGGTTCAATACCTGGTGTCCATAAAGAAACACCCTTGCCGGGTCTGAGTCTTGAACCCAGGACCTGCTTGCTGCGAGGCAGATGTGCTAACCACCAGGTGCCCCATTTTTGCATCATATCTCTAAAAAATTCAGCTTTTACTATTCAGTAGATTTTGGATGACAAATAAAACATTTTATGTGACGTTTACTGGTGATTATTTAGATTTTATTTATTTTAATTCTTTAACTGGAGTTCAGTTTTGCCTTTGGGATATGTCGAAAGTGGAAATCTGGTTCAGCTCATGCAAAATGCAATTCTTGTCAGAAAGAAGTATCACCAGTAGCTCCATTCACCTGGGTCAGGGTCTTGCCATGCATGACTTTATACTCAAATTTTTTCTCCCTAAAGTACAGTAACAGTCAGCCAAATTTAGATGATTCTTAGAGGCAGGCAAATTACATTGCTTTGAGATGGGAGATAAAGTTAAAGCATAGCATTTGAAGTGATTTACAGTGTACTGTGGAATTATGGTCAGTTCTGGACCAGGGACATGAAATAAGATGGGAAGAGAATTATTGATATATCCATGTAATTGTATTGTTTCCACAAAGATACAGTAGAAGGACTATAGTAACGTTGAGGGCTTATAAAAGAAAGAAGATTTGATCATCAAGAAGAAAAAGAAGATGGTAGAAAATGAAAGGAGGAGGAGGAGGAGGAGTAAGACTGAAAAAAAGAAAGAAAGAAAAAAAGGTGTACAATTTGCTGGTTGTTTTTAAGTCATGACTGAATGAAACGCTGTTCACACTATCGAGGTTTTACTGCTGGACTGAACCATCACATTCATTACTAGATGGAGGCTCAGATAATGATTTCTATATTTGTCATGCTTTACTGAAAGACCTAAAAATGAGAGGAAAACAATGCCATTGGAGATTCTGTACCACCCTGTGAGTTCACTTTTCAAAGCTGGGCTCTGTTTTTTTTTAAACAAGCAGTGATATAAAAATCGATAAGATTTTCATTTAATACACTGTCCAGTGTCATTCGGCAGAACACTGTCGGCTGTATCAATAATGCTCTCCAATAAACGCAGCCATTGCTAACATAGCAGACTGTCTTATTGCTGCGGCTTATCACCTTATCACATTTTATCAAGCCTGCTGATGTATGAGGCCGGATAAATACAGCCAGAATCAATACTATTGACGCGCCACGCTCTCCCTTTTTTTCCACGGCTTTTGACTGCCGGGGCCAGAAACACTCGCCTGCAGCCAACCGAGAAGGCTTTACTGTGAGGCATTAATGATCGCGTTTTTGGGGTGTTGCTCACGTTGCGAGCCTTTGAATCTCATTTCACAGAGCTGTAGCTGCACCAGGAAATCAAACCCTGATGGAGTCCCCATGTCATTCTCCAGTCCTTCAACTCAAACTGACGAGTGGCTCACTGTCCTGCGCTCCAGTAATGCAGTTCGGGTTCTCTTTCCCATTGAGCATTGTACTCCAGTATCTCCTTGCTCCATTTACTTTTTATGCTGTTAATCAGTCGTACAATAATCCTATTAGCAAAAATAGATTTTCCCTTGCACTTTTAATTGGTGTTCCTTATCTGCCGCTGGGATGTGACTTGATTTGACTTGATAGGGAGCCCGCTATGGAGGTATTCTTTAGAAAAAAGGGGAATTTTTCAAACAATGAAGTTTAATGCAATGTAACCAGTAAAAACATGCAAATAATTAAAATATTGAATCATTTTTCTTCTGTTTACTATCACAGGGGCTGAGTTACAGGATGTGATGACCGGAGACGAGGGCAGCGGAAGCATCACAGACGTCTTGAAGCAGCCGGCCTTCATCGCCGGCCTGGGGGGCGCGTGCTGGATCGTTCTCATGGGCTTCAGCGCTTGGCTCTACTGGAGGAGGAAAAAGAGGAAAGGCCTGAGCAACTATGCAGGTGAGAAGCCATGCGTCATGCCCAACGCCTACACTGATCTCTAGAGACGAGTCATTGGTGTGGCAGCACTAGCAAAAAAAAAATAATAATAATAATAATTTTTCACAAACTTTGTGTTGGCACATAATAAATTTAAAGACACCTATTTTTAGCCTGTGAAACACTCATCTCTCATTGTATGGCTTAAAGGAAAGAAATGCACGGTCAGCTGGATTGCATAGTGATGATCATACAGAATAGAACTACTGTACTATATTAGCTACACCATATCTATTATTGTATTTAAAGCAGTAGTATTAATGTGTATGCACTAAACAAAAGCAGCCAGGTCTAATACATGTGCCCCTACTACAATACATTACACTATTACCTGTGTGCATCAACCTTGAACACAATCCCATCAGAACCAGCATGCTCATTTGGAAATGAAACGCCGTCATGCTGAATATATTAGAAGACCGTGACCCATATTGTTCCTGCGTTAGCTCTAGGTACAGTCTCCAGCCTCTGAAATGTAATTTGGTATTCCCCCAGGGGGTAATTATTGCATGTAGCTGTGGATTACACTCATTATAATACGTATTACCATCATCACGGTCCGATGACTTAGGTGCATGTGGTGGTGATTGCCTAATTCAATAGCCATTTGCTTTTATCCATCACCTGGGCTTTGATCCTGAGCTCACGTGGGGATGAATTCATTCAGATCCCTCTCCCTCTGTGTGAGCAGGCTAGTCAGTGTGTGTTTTGCTCATGTGCTCGTGTTCACATCCTCAAATGCTTGTGCTCCACCTCCAAGTTCACTCGAATCAAGTGTGTGAAATACATGAATGTCATTGTGGGTTCATGCATCAGATGGATCACGTGTCGGCCATTTCAGACATTCCTCATCTGCATTTTATTGCTGTATACCTGCAGAGAATTCTAATACTCTCTTTGTTCTGTGTGTGTGTGTGTGTGTGTGTGTGTGTGTTTGTTTCACAGTCCAGTCGTTCACCTTCACCCGTGCAGGTACTGGTCATTTGTCCCATCCCTTTCTAACTTCCGACGGGTTTGATGGCACCGTAGGCAGTAAGCCATCCAGTTTGTAACACATTAAATTAAATGTTGATGTAACAAAACAAAGCAGTGATTTGAGTTGTTTATTCTTTTGCCCCCTTTACATTCTGGCATCTCTTCTTGGATGCTGGCCATGCAGTGACGTTCCAACATGGAGACAGAGGCCTGATGAGAAGTGGAAGGTAAGTAATGTGTGTATTGACATTTAAATCTGACCAAGTAAACATTCCTGACAAATCAAATAGATAGATAGATACACACTAACTCATTTGGCAAATTGCTTAATCCTATTAGGGTCACGGCGAGGCTGAAGCGTATCTCAGCCGACTCTGGGTGAAGGCAGGGTACACCCTGAACAGGTCGCCAGTCCATTACAGGTCCAACACACACACACACACTCACACACACACACACACACACAATGATTCACACTCACACTTAGGGCAATTTGCAACAGCCAGTTAGCCTAAACTGCATGTCTTTGAACTGTGGGAGGAAACCGAAGTTCCCAGAGGAAACCCACGCAAGCGCTGGGAAAACATGCAAACACCACACAGAAACACCCGAACCCAGGACTCAAACCCAGGGCCTTCTTGCTGGGAGACAGACAAGCTAACCACTACGCCACCGTGCTGCCAGATAGATCAATAGATAGATAGATAGAACCATGTTATGGCTTGGGTTTTTCCTCCTTCTGACTGCTCTGCGATGTGTTTTACCCTTGGGCAAGAACAATATGGTGTATGACTCAATTTCATGATTCAGCATTCAGTTTTAGATCAGGTGCACTTTCAGAACAGTACACTAAAGCAAAGGAGAATCTCTCTTGCTAAAAGCGCCGATGTTAACGGCCTAGCAGACAGGAACCTGATGGATGTTCCGATACTCTGTGTCTCGCGCCAGAGCAACGCCTAAGTTGATGTATCGATTGATTGGCTAATAAATCTCCTCTGGCTGGAATTAACCGAAACAATTAATGTGTCAGGGCTGCTTTTTTTATTCCTCCATTCATCGTCATGGCCCGGCTATAGACGGCTCTTCCCGGAGCTAGTGATGGATTCTCCTGTCGAAACAAGCTCAAGAGGATGTGAAAAGATAATTATCCGAGAGAAAGTGTCCCTCATAAGCACTCTTACTTTTAGACACACACACACACACACACAGCCCTAGGCACTCATCTACCCTCATGTCATATATGTTCGTAGAGAATTTTTTAAATATTACTGGTTATTGACCTAATGAGAGATTTAAGCAGGGGCCCAGTGCCCTGTAGAGGTGAGAATATTTGGATAATCTGTTTATCATATCTGGATTAGCATATCTGAGCAAGCAGAACCAGCCAAGAGGCCAAAAACAAAGGAAACATGTTGCTTCTAAGCATGAAAGATTCCTTTTTGCTTTGTGTGTATGCTCCTGAGTACATAAGGAGTGTGTGTATATATATATATATATATATATATATATATATGTGTGTGTGTGTGTGTGTGTGTGTGTGTGTGTGTGTGTGTGTGTGTTGGAATGCGCATGCTAATGAGAATGGGACACATATGATTGCATGTTAGTCTGGGAGGAAACAGCTCACATAAGCTGCACCTTTGAGTCACTGAGCTCAGATGTGTTCAAGTCCCCATGTGCTGCTGACTCTCTCAGCTCTTAGGGGAACACTTTTTCCTGGGCTACTGCATTCATTAGGCGAAAGGTAAACCAAATCATGTGCACAACCCGCCTGGCTGAATCCGATTTCCACTCTCTGTACACAAATGAACAAAATTCAAAAATGTCCCCCTGTCTCCAATAAACGAGTGAAAAATGTACATGTGCTGTTCCCCGTCGTGTTTTATTGTATGCATCAAAATTCCACATCAGCTTTTTTTACTCAATTGGTAGTTGCCAACCAATGAGCATCAGCCACTCTAGTTACCATGGAGACTGGTAACCTCTCCATCCCCAAATGAAGGTAGAAACACTTGCTGTAGGGGGTTTTAATATTCCGCCATGCACTTGCTATCGGCTTCTCTCTCTCTCTCTCTCTCTCTCTCTCTCTCTCTCTGGTGCGGAAGGGGGGGAGGGGGGCAAGAGGCTCAGTACCAGATTTATAGACTTGTCACTGTTTTATGTCTTTTTGTTTGTGTCTTTATTATTTTCACTGCTCTGGGCGGTGTACTTGGGGAACGAGCTCTTGCAGCAATCTGGTGCTGATGCAGACCGTGAAAAAAAATGGAAAACAGTGTGTGAATGTTATTCTTTGTGTCTCATTCACCCTTTGGGTATCACACAGAGCATAAACTTATATATGCATGTCTTCCACTTCTCTTTCATTTTGACTCCATCCTAGTCGTCCTGGTCTGCTGAAAGCCGGTGACCCTGGCCTCCCTTGGCTAGCTGACTCTTGGCCGTCCACCAGCCTGCCTGCCAACAGTGGTTTGGGCGCTCCCAAAGACCTCACTAACTTTGGTCGTGGAGGTAAGATCTCAAGAGGCTACAATACAGCAAAGGAAAAGGTCTGAAAGAAGAGATCACTACTACAAAGCCCACAAGAGAGATAGGAGGTCACAGGTTCAGGGCCCCGAGCACACAATCAGTATATATTCTGAATTCATGTATGAGGATTATGAATATTTTAGCAAGCACAGAAATCTCTTAGTATTGGAAATGACAAGTGATCATGCAGTCTACTAAAAATTCTCTTTCAGTTTGGTTGTCCTTCATGTGTCTCATTCATTTCATCCCTGTGTGCCTAAAACCAATAGGTCTGATTAAAAAAAAGTATCCTGTAGCGTACAAGAGGAACCCATGGGATTTCAATGGCTATAAATAGATTTCACCACCTTTGGGGTTGTTTTACAGTTTTACAATATGCAGCATTAAACCATGTATTTAACTCATATATATATATTTTTTTAAGTATTGTAAGATATAGTAGAAAAAACAATAATTTATTACAATAATTAGAAACATTAACCAACTAATACTGCTAACTCTCCATTTCATTTCCTGAACCACTTTATTCTTTATATTTTTTATGTTGTGGGGAGGCTGGAGTCCATCCCTCCACTCTGGGTGAAGGTGGGATACAGTGGGAAGGTGGGAATCTCAGGGTGAACACACACACACACACACACACACACACACACACACACACACACACAAACATTCAAACCTAGGGGCAATTGAGAATATCCAATTAGCCTGATGTGCATGTCTTTGGATTGTGCAAGGAAACTGGAGTACCCAGAGGAAACACAAGGAGAGCATTCACACTTCACACAGAAAATCCCTGTCCGGGCACAGGGTTTGAAGCCAGGACCTTCTTACTATGAGGCAAAAGTGCTAACCATTACGCCACCATGCCACCCCAAATTTTACTGTTTAATAACTTTGTTGTTGCTGAGGTTTTCTCATGATTTTAAAATGACATATTCTTCCCTGCACAAAAAAAAAACATACTTTTTAACAAAAGTTAGCTTAATAGTTTTTATATATTATTAAAGTCATTAGATAGAAATGGGAAAAACAGTTAAAGAAAACCATTATAGCAGTCCTATGATGGCGAGCTGTTAAGGGTGTACTCCGCCCTCGCCCAGAGTTGGCTGAGACGGGCGCCAGGGCGATTCAGAAAATGAACGATGTACATTATAGTAGTTTCCAGTTTCAGCATGGCTGTGGTTTGGGGTTTTCCCGCTTCCAAGGAAACACTATAGCACAAAGACTAAGGAAGATTCCAAACAGACAACATTCTTTAAAAATACCACCAAGGACAAGAATCATGTTGCCCATGAATTCGATTACACCTTTAGGTATAGTGAATCATGGTTGTAAGGAAGGCCATCAGGAGGCCTGCAGCCACTTTACAGGAGTTACACTTCCTTCTGAAATAGATAGAAGAAGATTCATGAGACACAATTAGAAAACAAACTTCATAAATCTGGCTTGCGTTTAATAGTGACGTGACTGTTATTTTTTTATTTTTTTATTTTTTTATTTTATTTTATTTTATTTTCTTTTTTTCTTTTTTTTTTTTTTTGTCTTCGTCTTTCTTTTCGTGTGTCTGTGGCTGTGTATTCATT
>JAQMYF010000016.1:454542-489533 GCA_030014195.1 Neosilurus mollespiculum
AAGTTAAGTTGTAAATGTATATCAGTGCTTCTGATAGTGTTTGGTCCAGCAAAGAAGGCCTTGCTGGCCCTGATGGCCCACCACTTTTATATTTTATGTGTATATATATATATATATATATATATATCTATATATATATATGTGTGTGTGTGTGTGTGTGTGTGTGTGTGTGTATACGTGTATGTGTAAATATCTGTCTCAAAATTTAATTCTGGTCATACTTTAGAGAATTATACATTATGGTAACACAGTCTAATACCAGTACTAATGTACAGAAACCAAACACAACAAAGATAAAAAGAAATAAGATCACATTGCTAATAATGCGTATTCCCACCATGCGCAGCAATACAAGTTGTCAGTCTTCTACGAACAAGGCGACATATTCTGTCTTGGGGTTAGGGTTAGGCCTGGACTAGCTGTTGCCGATTTCCAGGCTGAGGCACTCTATTCCTCACCCTTCTTTCAAGCTGGTCCCACAAATGTTCAATGGGGTTAAGATCAGCTGCTACCAAGCTGCTAATGGTGTGATGTGAACAGTTCAAACGGCATCCAACGTCAGAAAAACTTATCCCAGCTTCCACCGTTCCAAGAGCAAACAAATGGTCCTCATGAGATAATCACGGCATGATTGATGAATAGGATTCTGATTGTGGCCTTTTTATAGCCCTTAACCAAGCTCCCAAATATATATATATATAATTAAAAAGGGGGGGTACGGGGCAACAGATGCCATCTTGTTTGGAATTTGCCCAGAGGCATGTGTGTTACTGTACAGTTTGCTATGATCTGTTAACTTTTCACATCACATTACAGTGAGAGCTCCATGCCTTCTGTGAAACATGATGGTGGTAGTGTTTGAGATATTATCCTGTTATCCTGTAGCAGAGACTCATATGAGGAAAACTAATAAGATTTAACTGAAAACAAATGGGATCCAGTCTGGAAAATTCCTGTAGGGGGAAAAAATACTGCAGTTTACACAAGAACAAGAACACAAAGATGAATGTCTTGTAAGGGATCAGAGGCAAATATCTGCCTGGAGTGGTCCTACCAAGTATTAACCTGTGTGGTGGGGTGGGGTGGTGTCTGATAGGTAAATATGATCATATCCATGTCTCTACTGTACTGGTCCATCACCCATATAATACTGTTTTACTAATGGATGTGTACTGTCACATGGGCTAAAGTCAGCTGAACAATTTGTATGATATATTTACCTCATAAAATAACCAGGGAGTGTTCCGTACTTTCATGTGTACAGTTTCATATTGTGAGAATTAAAAAGCAAAAAGAATTCAAAAGGTAGAATGTTGTCTATAAGGTAATTTGCAGTAGTCTATTTAGGCATGTGCTAAAATATGTGTGTATTACGCACATTTGAAACTCCGTGAGCTCTCAGGGTCGAGCTGGTTCGAGTTGAAGGTCAGCTCAGCATGTGTGTCCATCTTTCACAGCCGTCATGCTCCCCCATCGAGCATCGCATGTCATCTGCTAATTAATCTGCTAGCTAATCACTTTTATTTATCTCACCTCATTTAAGCTAGGATGAGTGTGTGGAACAGCAGCAGCGGGGTGCGCTAATAAGCTTCATACTGACCTTAAGCACTGCTACTGTCCCTCTCCTTGTCGCTTTTTCTTTAATATCTCCATCTCTCATGCTCTCAGACGTGTTGCCTGCTGGTGCTGGCGAAAAGACGGGCACCATGCTGTCGGATGGTGCTATCTACAGTAGCATCGACTTCGCCGGCAAGGCAGGCTACAGCAGTCCAGGCCGAGGAAACCATGCCAGCCCCTATGCCACCACACAGATCCTGCAGTCCAACAGCTTCCATGAGCTGGCAGTGGACCGCCCCGAGCCACGCTGGAAGGCCTCGCTGCGAACACAGCATGAAATGCCCAGTCTGGGCTACTCACTCACGGAAAATCGTTCCTGTGCCAACGGTATAACACAAAGCTCTCTTTTCACTTTCATTTCTAGCTCCAGCTGTGCCAGAGGAAACTAAACGAGAACACTTTGCTTATTAAAGCTAATCTTCTAATCTTCTTACAGTTCTGAACTGTGGGGACTCCAAGATGAGTTTAAATTTTAAAATCACACTGACTTATTCAGTGTTTGTACAAAGTATTTAACCTGACAAGAAGAGTAACGTAGCAATTTCTCCTGCTTTCTGTCATTTGCATTCTGACTGCTACATCTTAGCCTTTGCATTTTTTCTGTCTCTATTATCCATATCAGAGTTGCAGTGTATGCATGCATGCCACATTAGTTTGGCCAGCGGTCAATGATGATGGCCATCGGCACTGTTTCAGGGTCATCTCTGAATATGGCCTCTAATTTACTTGGCTGCCCGGCTAATTATGAGCATGGAACATATAGTATCTTGGGACATCTAATCTAATATATAGGGCCATGAAAGAGAATGGACCAGAGGGAAATAAAGAGAACAAGTCAATAAAGCCTGAAAGAAAAAAGAACAAAAACTTTAGGAAAAGAAATGCGGAAAAAAAAAACAAATAGAAAGAAAATAATGTGCCCAGATCAAGAGGGATTCAATGTAATATTTACATCTTAGCAGAAAACAGACCCAGAGGATATCATCCTTAATCGTTTTTCTTTTTTAATGTGTGTTTTGCTTCTCAGCCCTGGGAGTTTTGTAGCCCAGAAATGTCAGAGCTTCACAAACTGATGCTGTGGATTAATTTGATTAGTGCAGGCAGGGATTCCTCTCCGTTTTGACCCATGGACTTTGAAATTAGTGCACTGTCGCCATGCAGATGACTAGAGCTCGCTCATGAGGCATGACCGCCCTCATCTCATCTCATCTACTGTGTGTTTAAAACACCAAACGGAGCTTGTGACATGAAGTGCTTACAGAAGGCAGAGCCGAAGCTCAGGACTGTGTGTGCCACAAATGACAGCATGAACAGGAGGGACAGATATGGCAGGAAAGCTCTATGTGCTCCATTAGTAGCAAAGCCAAAGAGAAGACGAGAGAAAGTGAGATAATGAGAGGAGAAGAGGCAAAGCAGGTGATGAAAAAAAGCTCCCCCAGCATTCTCCTAGTCCACAGGGAGAATGGGACTTGCTCATTAACCACCTCCGAGACTAAGGCTTTTCTTCCTACGTGCTGAAAAATACATGCGATAGGCAGCAGACTTTCGGCTCAACTCTGACCTTCAACCTCCACAATTAGTCGAGCACTTTTTCCCTCTGCCTCCATTTCATCCTCTCTTTTGCTTTTGCAGCATAATTCAGATGAAAGCTGTAAATTTTGCATCACGTGCTGGTGGCAGCCAGTATCTAGTTTCACCTTCTGTGTCATACTGAATGTCAACATTTGTGTTGGCTTCATTAATGAAGATGATGTCCTCTGTGCTGCCTCCTTTAGGGGGGAAGAACGGGAAAAAGAAGAAATCGAAAGGAGGGGGTAAAACAGCAAAGCCTAATGGCTCCTGCTGGGCCAACTTGCCCCTTCCTCCACCACCCATGAATCCTTTACCAGGGACAGAGATGGACCACTATGCCCCTGAGCATCGATCTGAGGGAGGGTAAGGTTATCACACACATACAAACACACACACACACACTTTTTTTTTACCTTAAAGGCACTTTTATAAGACCTGTGCTACTTATGCCTTAATTAGCAATATACATCCTTGCAAGTGAACACTATACACAATGTAACTATTTCTCAATGAAATCATATGAGAGAAAGAAACAGCAGGCTAGTTTTAACTCTACACCAGGGTGCCCCTAGATAGCCTCTCTTGTTCAACGAAATGTGCTGAGACCCAACTACACAACACAGCTGCTTTCTCAGTCAAAGTGCTTAGAGCAGCAAAGCAGAGAGAGGAGAGGGAGCAGCGAGCTTAATGAGCGTTATGTTTCTTCTCCAGCACTGCTGAGTGAGCTGATATCTTTTGTGTCACCTTTGTTAAGGCTAAGGTTACTTAAATTAGTCCTGAGTCTCTCACATACTCCCACTTTTATTTAAGGATGTATCAAAATATGTCTCGCCACCACTGGTCTCTGGGTTCTAGCCTCTAAAATCAACTGATTCATCAATGGCACAGGTATGAGAGCGACAGCTGGGCTCCACCCCTCCCTGTTCAATCATACCTACACCAGGGCATGGAGGACGAGCTCGAGGAGGAAGAACGAGTGCCCACTCCACCCCTAAGGGGTGTGGCTTCATCTCCAGCAGCTTTACCCTATGGTCAGAGTTCTTCTGGCTCATTGGGGTCCTCGCATCATGAGGAAATGCAGTCTATGCTCCAGGCCCACCTGGACGAGCTTACCCGCGCCTACCAGTACGAGGTGGCCAAGCAAAGCTGGTGAGCAAGATATACTATATAGACATTAAATCTGCATATCCACAAAATACTTTTTTTTTTCCCCATTACATCTTAAGGAGCCACAAAAGGTTGGCAATAATTTTAAACAGTCTGACCAGCATCATTTTTAATCTGCTATTACACATGAATTCTGGTGTGATTGCTGATGTTTGAATGAGCATTTTAGGCAGCCATGCAGTATATATCACTGTAATTTATGTGCACTCAGGGAATGGTATTCATAAATCACCTTGAAATATTACACATATCATTCAAACATTCCATTTCGATTTTCTTCACTTTCACAAAACAATAAATAAATAAATAAATTTTTGAATGTGGTAGCACATGTGCACTTGAAAAGAACAATCATCGTCTTTGAAAGCAAAAATATTGCACCATCACAGGACTGAAATTATTCTGCCAGAAATGTATTTCTCCACATAATGAGACATTTATGTACCATTCAGAAATACACCTGGTTATTGCTATATGTGTTGTGACAGACAGCAGCTCCAATCAGCTGAACAGAACAGACATTTTTGCATATCAATACAACATTTTCAGCATTTCATTACCTGTTATTTAGTTTCTGTGGTAAGGAGAACATGAGGCTTCACCTTACCTTTTGGAGCTCCAAAAAGAGCTTCATTGATTACAGTCGTAATGTGTGGTGGGAGAATGATGTTGTGATAGTGAGAGTGTGGTGGACTAGAGCTCCGGGGGTAATGACTGGGTTGCTGTTGCCGTTGTCTTTGACAACAGGAAAAAGAGCTGGTAATTACGCACCGAGATGCTACACGTCTCAGACACAGCGAGGTTGACATACGGGCAGCTGTGCTGAAGATTACAGACATGTAGCTGACAGGCCTGCCCACCATCTCACTCCAACCCCCACAAACACACACCAACCCAATTACTAGCCCATTGTGAGAGCCTTCCAATGGAATTAGTGCTATCAGCTCCAAATATTATCCACATGGAAGCAGGTTCCACAAGAAATACTCTGTGGATATGGATGAACTTACCACAGATTCCAATTTCTACTGTTCTTGAAGGGTTTAACTGCTTTAGTCATACAGTAGTTGAAGCATTTTAATGGATCACTTGGAAAAGCACTACTTCCAGACTTCTGGGAATTTACATTGTTCCTAGTCCCAGTCATTGAATGACTACAATAGCAATATACCACCCCTTAATCACGGTACCACCTACCATGTTTATTCATACTGTCATTGGATAAAAAAGGCCATCTGAGGGTGGGAAGTTGGTTATGTGGTCATTGCTCCAAGAAGATAGCAAAGTAATCCTATTCCATGATTGGGCTTTGCGGTCAATGAATGCCAAACGTAACACTCTTTCATGATTGTTATAATCGGATAACAAGATGCCCAGATACCACCTTTTAACGTTTTAACTGTGCCCTCATGGTGTTGGAAGGACGGCTGTCTCACTGGTCCCTGATATTCTTGTAATGCTAGAATTGGTTTGAAATGGGGTAGTATGGTGGTGCAATGGCTAGCATGTTGCTTTACAGCAAGAAGGGTTTGGGTTTGAAACGAACAGCTGACTGGGGCCTTTCTGTGTAGAGTTTGCATGTTCTCCCTGCACCAGTATGCGTTTTCTCCAGGTACTCTGGTTTCCTCCCACAGTCCAAAGACATTTAGATTAGGTCACCTGCCTACTCTTAATTGCCCCTTGTTGAAGGTGAGCATGAATTGCTCTCAGCAGTTGCTGGTCTCTGTTTTAGCCCTGCAGTAGCCCGATGCACCCAGGGTGTCGGCTATTAGCCTCTATTGGTCAATTTGAATGGTCTATTCGAAAACATGGTAAGCCCCTTCTTTAGTTGGCCATAACATAACTTAGCTCAACCGAATTTAAAAGACTGTGTGGACTGCAATTTCATGTTGAGTGTTTTGAAATGGAAAGACACCAACCTTCCATGATTGTCCATATTCTTATTAAAGGTGCCTGAAAGCAAACTACCATTGACCTTGCTGGCACTTGGTGGAAAAGATGACAAAATATTGCCTTACTTTGATTGGGTATGCACTCACTAATTTGAAAAAAGCAGCTATGACTGGTCTTGATCTCACTGGGTGGAACACATGGCGAAGCGCCACCTTTTTATAACTGGTCATTGTCTTATTGGATTGCAAATATGGCAACATACCACATGTTACTGATAGACCAGTGTCATACATTACAATGTTCCACCCTTCCTTGATATGCTTTGTAGTCATTGGGTGGAAAAAAAATCTTTTGATTGGAAAGGACAAATGGCTTTGTGCCATCATCCTATGGTTGGCGCTGCTGTCATGACAAGATGGCATGGTGCGTCTCTCATTCTCCATTTGATTTAACTCACGGTGAACTTTAGAGCAAGTGTATGGGAATAGAGAGTTCTACAGCAGTGGCAGTTAGCTGTTGCAAGGAATATCAAACAAAACATACAGGTTTGACATAATAATATGATTAAAATATAAAAGACATTATTACTTTTGTATTACTTTCAGGCATCTGAAAAGCAGCTCCCATCCAACCAAGACCTCTGTGCCTCCCATGGGCTACGTGTCCAGTACATTAGGATCAGACATCCTGACTGAAGGAGAGGATGAAGAGGGAGACAGTGAAGGCTATGAGTTGTCCCGACAGCTGTGTGGAATAGACTATTCCCCTGGACGCAGCCTGGAAACTGTAGAGGGAGCGATCACAGGTGAACAGAACTATTGAATCACACACTCGAATAGTCACATTGGCAAGCCTCAGTCGTCCAAGAAATTACATTAATTCTTCTGGGATACGAGGCTGTGTACACATGCTGCAGCAAATATTGCACTTACAGTCACATTTTATTATTTACGCCCAGCTCTTTTACAGCACTGGCTGGGAAAAACTTTTTTTCTTCCACCACAATTGAAGAACACACATTTCAGAGTAAAAATGCTACCGAGTGCGATTTTTCTCCAAATATTATCCTTGTCTCAGATGGACTATTAGCAGATTTTTTATGGTGACATTTCCATGAATTGTTAACGAAGGTTCGAAACAAAAAGTACGTGCTTTCATATCACGCTGAAATTCATATTAGGGGAAAAAAAAGGAATGCTGTATCACTCACTAAAGGCATTCAGGTTAGATGGAAGCAATCATTCCTACTTGACACCTCATTTGAGCTCTTTAATTTCCAAGTCAAAACTGGATGGATGATTGAAGGGTTTTTTCCCATGCAGTCTCCACTACCTCCCTTTTTCATACCCCACTGTAGGCACTCACAACATACAGACTTCCAGATAAATAAGCATCAGAGTAATTCAGTTCTAAGGTCAATTCAGAAATACACTATGGTCAGTTCCATCAACCGCAGTGTTTACAAGTACAACATCCCGCTTGTCAGTTTAATTATTTTTTTTTTCATGTGGTTTCAGGATCATAACCCAACCTCAAACCACACTGAAGTAGATTTCATTTGGGAAATTACGTGGTTATATAAACACCAAAATTCTTGCATGAAAATGAAAAGCATGACCCAAAGGATAACACAGCGTGCGCATTGTGATGGGGTCATTCGAAGGAGGAGACCACTGTTACATAGGTCCCATACGACTTCCCAGTGATGATAGAAATGTACACCTCTTTGCTTTGACACTAGTATCTTTGATCGATGGAGGATGTGAATCTGATTTAGCACTTTTCTCTCCCCGAATTGCTGTCTTGCTCAGATTGCATACACGGCACCTTCCTCTCCCTTTAAAGGTCTTTTTATATAGCCTCCCCCCTCCCTTATAGAACGACCTTGCAGGACAAGCATGGAATTTTGGCAAAGTATAACCCGGTTTGACTTTGTCAGTTTTTACATTATCAACAGACAGTGAGTTCTCTTTCCTGTCCTACAGGGAACAACTACTGTAGTGTTGGGACCTGGGCAATATGGCAAAGCACCAAGCACTCTGAACTTGGCATGCTCATCGTAGCACTGCATGCTCATTATGTGCTTGTTAAAATGATGTGAAAAGACATCCCAGTAGATGTGCTTTATTTCAGTCTTTGCTCTGTGATCCACAGGACACGCTTACACTCACCGAACCCAGGCAAGCAGTGCAAGCTCCATAGAGGGGGGACTTTTAACGACCCAGAGCCTGGGTCATCAACGGGTATCACATCCTTCACAAAAACTACGAGTAGAGACACCAGGGACTGAACCTCACAGAAGAGATGACATTGTTGATGGTGAGAAACAGCGTATTGCATTATGTTTGGTTCAGGTCAATATAAGCCACTCTAAGTAACAACGAACTATTTGAATTAAGTGCTTTTGGTATAGAGATCAATGTACAGGTCTTAGTGTTCGCAAGAGAATTTCAGCCAAGATTTCTTGTGAAATATTAGTTCAAGTTAATCAGCTTTACAATGTATTAGGGAAACCAGGCCCTAATCAGGTTAACCTAGGAATAATAACGTAAAATGTATCTGAAGAAACAATTTTTTTTTACTTTCTAAATATGAAACAAATTCAGCTGACCATATACCACGGTGTGTCCTATTTGTTTATTGTAGCTATTTTCGTATTTCTGCTATTGTTATGCTGTTCTTCCAGTAAAACTCAACTGACATAAACTTTAAGAGGAAGTATGAGGTGAGTAGTAGGAATCATTTCTAGGAGAACTTTTATGTTTTGCACTGGTGTACTGTAATAGGTTAAATAGTTATTTCACAACCTCTCATTGGGTTTGAACTGATAACTCTCAGAGTGCTCACTGGAATGGGAGGAATAAAGTATTTTTATTATTTTATTCAAATTCTTAAATAAAAGAAAATATACAGGTTCTTACCATCACATAACTACGGGAAGAGCCGGTTAGCATAGCGCTAGCACAGAGTCTTGTTGCACTTCTGGTTCTTGTGGCAGATGATCTCTTCCCCGAAACCAGCATCAGGCGATACAGAGGACTTGAGGCCTGTTCCTTGTAGCAGGCCAGTAAAGTTGGGTTTGGTGGAAAAAATGTCTACTTATTTAAAAAAAAAATAAAAAAGAATTCTTATAAATTGCCTTATAATCAAATACTTTCATTTCAAATTTTATTTCTTCTCATGGAATTAGTTTAGAAAGAACAGAAAAGCCGGCTGGATAGCATAAACCATTATCTTAGCATGAGTCATGTCCGTTTCTGTGGGTTTTTTTCTAGTCATGTGCCTTCTAATGTTATATGGGAACACATCTTGGTAGTAGATTAGCCAATCATGGGTACGGATGGAATAATATGCTATATATGTATAGTATGATTGGTATGATGTTTGGTATGCATAGTGTTTTGGATATTCTTTACTATATTGTCTTGCAAAGTAAATATAAGTATACTGATATAATTTATCTTATAAACTGAACTTCTTTTGTTTTTTTTGATGTTGAATAATTTCATATTAAAAGAAAAAAAAATGCCACAATAACATTGTCAAGTTGAGACAGAACACTTTTATATCCTCATGAATCAGACTCATAGATGCAAGTGTATGTTTACTAGGTTTATTAAAACCATGGATGGCGCTAGAAGATTTTATGTCTGGACTATTTTTAATCATAGTTAGCTCTGTTTAAAATAGGTTCAACAACAAGAGAATAAAAACTCTATATATCAAAGTGTTTATTTGTAATGTACTACATATGCAGGTATGTGGAATGGCTGATGAAACTCAACTGTACAAAGCTATCATAAAACTAGATGGAGTTGCTAATGAATTCACTCAGGAATACTAAGATAGTCAGCTAGGCAATACTCAGAAATGTGAAGTGGGCTAAGATCGAGCCAGTAATCAAACAAAACAAATAATGAGCGCCTGGGTTCTTCAAATAGGCATTGCACACTTAAATGTGTGTGTTTTTTAAGGTGTAAATTAAATAATATGGTCATACTGGGATTAAACATTTTTATTTTTTAAAATAGCATTTTATAGATCGAAAATGGCTGAAACGCCATCTACTGAATAATATCTGCTTGATGCTTGCAAGGCTACTGCTTACGTGCTGTCTGCTGGTTGGTACTTCATGAATGTGAAGAAAACAATGTTAATGCCCTCTAATCAGAGGTGGGTAGCTGACCTCCCTCAGCCCCTGCCAGTGAAGAGAACTTAAGGTGCAGTCATTATTTCCATTCAGTACAGTGTTTCCTTCCCCTGCAGTGCAAGTACCCTCCTCAGAGCCCCTGCACAGCATTGGTGCACGGCTACACACTTCCTGGGGTTCTGTGGGCTCTGATCCTCCTGAGGAGTGTGTAGTGTCTACGCTAGAGCGGCATCACGGAGCCAACTGGAGCTCCAGAGGCACACTGGGATGCCTCTCACAGAGACGATCCAGCACAGATCAGCGGGACTCTTCAGGACGGGCGTCAGGCAGCACGGAGGCCAACTACGGACATCTATGTGAGCAAAGTTAATTTTCACTTGATCGCAATTCATCACCTGTGTGCAGGGAGATGAAAAATTCACATTATAATGCAGTTCATTTAACATCATTGTTGCCTCTCCCTGATCCCGGGGTTATTCTCTGTACTCTTCTTTTATTTTGTCAGTTTTTACTGGGGTTATACTAGCATAGCTGATTAATGTTTCGATGTGAATGGCATTTTCAACACAGGTAAAAGTGTCCTTACAGGAAACCTGTGTGTAAATTTCTGAGAAACCACTTAAAACACTAATGAAATCTACAGAATCTATATTAAATATATAGGATGTTTCTATCAATAAGTTCACTTTCCTCATGAGCCCCTGGCGTGTGAGAGCAGCACATTTTTTTCCTATTTGAGCTTCTGAAGGATCATGGAAAGAACAAAAATTCTCTCATTCTTGTTTATTTTTAATGATATAATGACATTGATTAATGAGTTCACTCTGAACCTGCAACCTTGCTACCCAGGCAAACATTATTCATTTTAAGCAAATGATTAGAATGTTCTTAATGTTCATGTGTCATTAGCAGGTGTGCTCTTTGGCATATTTGATTATTATTTGCTATAAATACATCAACCCTGAAAATATTCATCCATGTTTTCTTAGATTCAATGTTGAATAATGATTTCAAAAAAATCAAGTGTAATTTCTAAAAGCAAATGATTAAATGGTACCGCAATCCTGGAATCCAATAATAATAACCCAAATAGTATTTTAAGTATAGAAATCCCAGTAATATAATGTAGCTATTTGATATTTTTTTCTGTACTGTCATATCAGTGTGTCATCACAGTCCTGCTCTGAATTGTCCAGAATGCATTAACCTCCATTTATCTGTGCTTCAGAGTGCCGTGTCTGAGAGATAAGCCAGACTACTCACTGCCCACGCACCTGAAAGTGAGGACGAGAAAGAGAGATTCATTGTTCACCCCTGCACTGTCCAATGAGCTTCTTCCCCCGGTGTTAACACGAGGCGAATTTTACCTCAGAGACCAACACTGAACTGTGAAGCTAATGTACAGACACACACGTCTCCTGATGGTGTTCAGCTTGCGGTCTGCTTCTTTGTCTAACTTCTGATGAAACGTCACTTGCCCCGCCCATTTTGTGCCACGAAATGTGCATCACAAACCAAGAAAAATATTTTGTTTTGCTCGATTTTTGAAATCTGAAATGTAAATCACACAAAAGGGATGTGTATTTCTTGTAAATAGCTTTTTTATTTGATGTTGCTTTGCTATGCAAACCAAAATGTCTTTTGTTTTCTTTTTGTTTGTTTTTTAATAATTTGTCTTTTGATGGTCTTTATAACATTGTGAATGGATAAAATGTGGTGTCACTTGTTAGGTTTTTTGTTTTTTTTTCCATAAATGAAACAACTGATTTCTAAGTTAATAGATAATCATTTGATTTGCACATTCTTTGGTTATAAGCACAAAATTGTCAGCACCTGCTGATGTAGAGAGAGAAAGATGATGCTACAGATATGCTAGTGTGTATATTTGTACGAGTCTGCACAGCGGGCTAAAATAGAGATTTAGGACGGACCCGTCCGCAGATAGAGATGTATTATTACTGAATTGTTGTGAGGGGATTTATGGTTGAATGACAGAAGAAAATCATGGTCAGGCATACAGGACTAATAAATGCCAGTTGAGCAGGCCTAATGCAATTGCCTGCCCTTAGTTATTTGTGTCAGATGTTGAATGGACAGAATGCTCTAGTGCAGTCTTTTGTGAATGTTTTTTTCCCCATCTACATATCTCAACTATTTACAGACACTCATGCATCCAGCTCACTGCAAGATGTTTTATATATATATATATATATATATATACACGTATATATCCATATATATTACCAAGCAACAATATGTGACTTTTCTATGTTTTTTGGGATTGAGACTTACATATCCGGATCCTAAAAAGGATAACGTCACACTGGATCATCCTCCACGCAAGTGAAACCATAACGAAGGTAGCAGTTGACAGCTGCTTGTACACGACCCTTAGCAGGTGTGTTTAACCTGTGCAAATGGAAGTGGGTTAAAACAGGTGGGCAGAAATTTTGACAAGGGGAAAAAATACTAAGAGAACGGCAACTGCCCTTGAAATCGCTCCCCACTTTTGGCAGCATTCCCAGGTCTGTCCTCAATTAGCATGGTTATTCAATATTATGCTGTTCAGAAAGCCATTTTATTTAAAAAAAAAAAAAAAAAAAAAAAAAAAAAAAAAAAAATCAATCTCTTGTCACATATGTTTAAGCTTGAGTGCAACTCTGTAAATGAAACCATTTTCGGTAAACGTTGGTGGTTCGCAAATGGAAATGTGTGCTTAGCTGATGAGTGTCCAGTACTGAGAAAGGCTGAGGCCAAGAGACACCTCTCGTGTGTATGGCATTTCTCTGACAAGTTTTTTTTTTTTTTTTTTTTTTTTTTGGTTAAAGCATTTTATTTATTTATTTATTTATTTGGTAATGTGAATTTACTCCGTATGTACATATTATCTAACCTGCCAGATTCGTTCTACCCTCAGGAAGCCACATGCACTTGCAAAGTGTGACGATTTCTGAATCCAACAATGAAATGGAAATAAAAATCTGTATGTAAATGCTGCTGGGTTTAGGCCGATCATTTTCCAGAAAGACATTTCTTTCCTACTTACATTCCTAAAAATGATCAATGTTTGAAAAAAAAATAGTCTAAAACTCTCTTCTCTTCTCACCTGGTCTGGATGCTCATGTGAATAAATGGCAGAAATGTATTTGGAATGTATCTGTTGGACTGATTTAATCGAAAGCAGTCCCTTTTGAATACAGAGATTCCCCCATTGTGAGAATCCACAGTAACCAAATTGCTTGCCAGTGTAATTTATGCTTCTTGTATTTCTTAATGATTTGTGCAAATGCAATTTCGGCAGCGTAGGCACAAAGTGCTCATTTACAGACATGACACTGGTCCAGAATGAAGAACAGCTAAAATATGATCCACCTCCAGATTTAGTTATGATGCACTCTCATTCCAAAGATAATATAATATATAGTCTTTCATAAAGGAGTCTTCACTCTTCTTGGCTTTGTAATAGAGTGCTCTGGCATATTGGCTCAAATTTGGCCTCACACCTGAGTGTTTCCTTTCGGGTGACTAGTAAATCAAACATTTCCTCTATGATTTCCCCACAGTTGAGCAGCAGTGTAACATGGCGCACCTGTTTGGTGTTGACTTTGTTAATGGAAGCCTCTCTGTTCTCTAGCTGCAGGCTAAATGGAGAAGTTAATTACCACCGAGCTGTGATTATACTGCATGGCAGTGTGGAAGTCCAGCCAGTACTGCTTTTCTCAACACACTTCCCTGATGGAACTACTGCAGAGTGACAGCAACAATGTTGTTCTTTTGCGTTTTTGGTATTGCGTTATGTCATTCTAGTTTTTCAGCCCGTTGTTTAGTACTTGGACCAGTTTGTAAGAAAGAGATGTTCAACGTTAACTTTTTGTCCATTAAGACCAATTGTTGTAGAAACCACAGGTAAAGTCTCTCTCTCGGTCTCCCTCTATCCACACAGCAACCTCAAACTCCCCTAACCCCAGTGGGTAAAAGCACAGCATGTTCAATAAAAGCAGTAATGAAATTATTCGTCCTTGAATTTGAAGCACAATAAGGTCAAGAGAACCTTAGCTCCTTTCATCATGATTCCTCTTTTCTTTTTAAAGTGCTTTGAAAGATTGTGGTCTCTTTGCATGCTGAAGTGTAAATACCTTCTTACTACACCCCCCAATGTTACATAACAGCTAAATTCACTAGTCTTCAGTAGTGGTGCATGGTTCTGAAAAATGCTTTCTAGTTCTGTGGCCTGCTGTGATACAAATATAATGAACACTTGAAATGGCACAGCAATAACATGCACAAATAGCCTCATGATGGGCAGAAACCTCTGTATTAAAAAAGTAGAGGTTGATAATAGGTCTTATGCTGTGCAAAATAATTTGAAAGGGAAAATTATATGAGGGAAAAGATGGAAATGATTAAATGATCTTTATTTGTCACAAAAATTGTTGGTAAGGTACAATTCATAAAATGTATGCTGCAGCCCCGTCAATAATTTACAGAATGTGAGAAATAAAACATGGCAGTAAATACTGCAATAGGAACATAACTCAGAAAACATAACACTCCACCAAGCCCAGCCATCACCCATATGAACCAATTGTAAAGAATCACAGTGTTAAAGAATCCTTTAAAAAATCGGGATCATCTCCAAAATCTAAAGGACTCTTACTTGTCCAATGCTCCACCTTTGGTAGAAATTTCATGAACATGCTGCTGGGGGGTCCTGCTGTAATATGACACTTCCGAAAATCCACCCTATCTCTCAATGTTAAATAATCCTTTTGATTTTGATCCCTAAATCCGAATTTGACCAGGATCAACTCCAAAATCTATTGGAGTCTTTCTTGTTCAAAGACCCACATCTGGTAGAAATTTCATGAAATTCAGCACGCAGCCTTTTGTAAGTAAACACAAACCATGGGTAAAAGCATAACTTCCTTGGCGGAGATAACGAAAGCTGATTTTGGTCCTATAACTATAGATCAGGTGTTCAGTGTTTCATTCCACTTGCACTAAATTTTTAAAATGTATCACTAGAAACTGTTACACTTCCGCCTCTCTTTTGGCTCAGTCTTGAAGTTAAGAGTCAGCTTTTTGTGTTGTTGAAAATCAATGCAAGGCTGTCTGTCTTTAAGATATTCTGATGATTCACTGTTAGAAAGTACTGACACTGGAGACTCCTTCCAAAAACACTATATAAACCTCACAGAACACTTTGCCATATCAATAGTTTATGGGTTGTTTAATCTGCTTATGTGGAGCATAAAGCTGGCATGGTGGCGTGGTGGTTAGCACGCCTGCCTCACAGTATATAGGCTCCTAGGATTGAGTCCCAAGCTTGGCGAGAGCGTTTCTGTTTGAAGCTCTCCTCGTGCAAAAACATGGGTGTGAGAGTGAATAGTTATATGTGTGTTGGCCTAGTGATGGACTGACAACCTGTTAAGGGAGTACCTTGCCTTTGCTCAGAATTGGCTGAGATAGACTCCATGCCTCCCCATGACCTAGTAGGAGTAAGCAGTTTTGTAAATTCGTGAATGAACTGGGAGTATCCATCAAACGAGTAGTTGTGAATGATTTGTCACAATAGAAATGATAAGGTATTAGAGCAAGCTCATTAGTATAAGCTGCAGTAGTCAGAATTGATACAGAAACATTCATTCATCATTCATTTTCTGAACCGCTTATTCCTAATTAGGGTCGCGGGGAGGCTGGCGCCCATCTCAGCTGACTCTGGGCGAGGGCAGAGTACACCCTGGACAGCTCGCCAGGCCTGATACAGAAACATAATCAGAATAATCAGAATAGAGAATACACCAGTGATGTGGTATAAAAACAGGCAGTGATTTGGAAATAAGGTGAAATCATTATTTGCTTGTTTTTAATTCGTACATTTTGTTTAAGCCTGAGCTTCATATAGAGCCTCACATTCCTGGGTATAAGTAGTGGATCTACTACAAAGTACTACTAGCTACTAAGTAGCTAACTACTAATTAGCTTTACTCCAGTTTAGCTGTTCATCCCCGTCATTTATTAAGTAGCTGTTCAGAATGCAGTTTCCTCCTGACCTCAGCTCAAACTGTGCTTTATTATTTTACTTACAAGACATAACAGATGGCCTGGCCAAGTGCTTCCACTGGAGAGCAGCTGCTCCACCACTTTCTTAATCCAATGAGAAGTGACATGAAAGCAGCCGGCATCAGTCATTCCTTAGCTTACAGATAAACTGTAACATATGTGAGGACATTCATGTACATGTGCATAAATGGAGACAAACCGCTCTATCCAAGCAAGTGTTTCATACTTGTACCAAACTTCTGCTTTGTTTCCAGACACGTTCACCAAACTGATTCAAATGTGTTGCAGGTGAAATAGATTGTGCCATTGTGGAGCTGGCTGTTGTGGCCTAAATAATTATCTGACCTGTAAAGAAACGGAAGAGAAAATCAACAAGACAAAAGGTAGTTTTTACACAATCAGGCCATGTCTTCCCATTCGGATTATTGCTTGCACTCATTTCCCCTGGGTTCCTGAATTGTGCAGTTCAATCACATAGACTGCTATAAGCTTCAGAAATTCATTGGAGCAGCCGTTAAAAAAAGGCACAATACTACAATTTTAAATTTCATTGCATTTTAATCAGTGTGCAGCCAAGAGTTCATTAGGACCAGGACTGAATCCTAAGCATATAAGAATGGAATAATGGAGCTGGTAATTAATGCAGGTTTAATCCCATTGCTTCCCTTAACTGCAGTTTGTGTGTCAGAGGGAGATTAACAACCACACAAATATTTTCTTTAGTATATTGAAGAATAATTAATATGCATGTTTATATCCAGTAAGAACACACCTGGAAAATGTAGCATATGTAATTGCAATCTGAACACACATCTCTTTGATTTCCCTACTCACCATTATCATGATCGGTTTCCAATTAACCTCAGCTTCAGTGAGTGTGGTATCTACCAGCTTCTTACTTTACATATTTATCACTCATAATAGAATATCATGTGTTTTTGATAATGTAGTCTCTATTAATACAAAGAATCTATAGAATTTAGGTTATGGTTATTGTAGGGATGTAATGCAATGACATCAATCTGTACACTGCAATATTTGTGTTGCCATTTGAACCCAAAGTGGGTGTGGCTAAAATTGGAAGGTTTTGACCTCTGGCAAGGAGGTTATATTTTACCTTCAGTTTTAGTTTATTTGATCGTATGTTTGTTAAAATTATATGCAAAAAGTTGTGTGTGGATTTTCATATTTTTTTGTCAAAAGGTTTTGGACAACGAAGCCTCCATTAGATTTTGGAAATGATCTTGATCAAATGTTTTTTAAAGGAATCTTTACCATTCATGTTGAGACAGGACGACTTTTGACATTTTGTTCATATGGGGGATTGCTAGACTTGGCAGAGTTTTGCACTCTCTAAGTCATATTTTTAAGGAAATATATAATATATATTAGTTCACATAGATGTCATTCCACAAGTATTACATCCCTACCTTATACACTGTTGTAATTTATTTGAATGAAATATCACTTGCTCTTTGCCTTGAAAGATGAAGGTCAGTGCTGTCATTCCATTTCCCACTGCCAAAACACTAAGGCTAATTTTAAACTGTAATGCCTTTACACTGTTGGCCATTATGAGACAAACAATTGCACACACTTGGTTTGAAGTCATTCAGAGGCTTAGTGTGCTGTTTTGTTAAACCGAACATACTCAATGCCATTCATCTCCCGGTAAAACAACACTACCAGAATATTTGTCTGAGACAAAATAGTCAAACAGCAGGGTTTTTGGCAAGTTTAATGCACCATAGCAATACAAACTGTGGTTTCATTTTCCAAAACCGTAGGCAGAAACATTATTCCATGATTAGCACCATTCCCATTCCTGAGATTTGATTAGTATCAGGTTGAAGGGACACTATCGGCCTCTGTGAGTCGTAATTGACTGGGCATCGAGGTGGAATTGGCAGGGGAGGGTTTAATCCTTGGCTGTGTTTCATTGCATAGGAAGGAAAGAAGCAGTGTTAGAAAGAGGGATTTAACATCTCTCTCACTGGGGACTCTATCTCTGGCCTTCAGATTCACAGCCTTTCTGAAGGCTTGCAGGATAAAACCATGACATTTTTTTAAAGCCTGTCTGCGCCGCTTCTTCACTACCGTATTTTCCATTGTTGCTGAGCATTGTTAACAGTTTAGAGATTTTCCATTCCCAGGAGATTTTGGTTTCTGCATTCTGAAGACTTTTTTTTTTTTAATATAGGCATGTAAAAATCAATATGTAGCCTAAATTTGGTTTGTCTGAAAAGGTTTCCACTGGGATTGTCAGGGGGTGTTGGGTGAACGCTTTTAGTTGGTGTGCTCATGCCTGCGGAGCTCAACTGTATAAATAAAACAGCACTAATCTTGTAAAGTGTCTGTGATATTGAGGATAAAGTGAGTTTTGCTTTTTTGATAAAATATATTGTTGCTTGGTTATGCAGTGTGTTTAACATAACAAGCAGGAAGCTGGATTTTACTAAAAACTGAATAAATACAGTTTTATGCTGGAGACAACACCAGATCCAATTTTGGCGCTAGAAATGACTAACTTATGGCTTTTGTTTTCCCTAAAAATATGACGTATAAAAATTATACAATATTAAAATGTCTTTAAGGAAGAAAAAATATTAAAATGCTTTTTGATAACCAAATAAGAATCAAAACAACATTTTAAAATACACAGTTGACACACAGAGGTAGAGAGTGAAATATTTTTCTTAACAAATGAAAAGCAAATTTCACAAAGAAAGAAAAAAATGACACACAAACCAAGGATTCCAAAGTCTCTTCACATGTGGCAAAATATCTTTAAAAAATTATGATTTTACTATTTAGTTATTTGCACAGCCAACATAATATATTGCTTATTTTCAGTAATTTGGTGTTTTAATATTTTTGGCAGAATGTAAACTGTACTGAGAGGCTCTAAACACTGTGTGTAAGGCACCTTCCTGTTTTGTCCCCCCAGGCTTTAATGAAGATGGATGCCCTCGCCTTTATTGCTGATGCAGTCTAGAAAGGCTTGTCTCAGTTTTCTAGGGATACAGCATCAAAATCTGAACATCACCCCCTCCCATATGCACTCACACACACACACACACCCCGAAAAGTGCCCATATGCTAATACTTCCTTTCCCATTTATTTCACAAACACCACCAAATTAACTTGAAAATGAACTAGCACATGCTCCGTAAATATCAATTACAGTGATCTTGTCATGTCTGTTCCAGAGGGAGAGATGGACATTTAGAATAGCTGCACCACCCCCATGTTTCCCCCAAATAAAAAGGGCTTTATTGGGTAGAGGGTGTATGGATCAGATTGAAGATAGGACTGGGTCACTGAGGGGAATCAGGTGGATGACTCCGAGTCAAATAGGTCAGAGTAGAGAGGTCAGTATAACAATGCCACAAAATTGAAGACCATGTAGCATAAACAGTTAGTGTGATTTTGCTAACCATGACCAATTTTCTGATTGTTATATACCATCACAAAATGCTGGATAGCTCAATGAATCATGCTGGAGAATAACCGTCCTGGGATTTTGATCTAATGTTTGTTAGATATCGATCTAATCAGCAAACTATTTCTTTTAATGCTTAATAGGTCTTAATGCTACAGCAAGAGTAATCTTGAGTAGTTTTTCCTTTTGGTGACATTTTATTTATAGAACTGTGTAGAACACCCTCTTGCCATACAGGGGAGTAATGTTCAAATACAGTAATTCCATGAAATAGCGTCAATAAACTTCTACATGTAGGATTTCAATTGGGGTGTGTCCAGAAAGTAGGCAAATATGATGATATCTAATGAGCTCCTACACACACATATACATATATATGGCAGAAAATACACTTTTTGGCCAAAGATTTGTAAGCCATCCCATTCACATGGGTCTTCCCAAAACTCTTACTACAAACTTACAAACATTCAACTATAACATATCTTAGTATGATGTAGCTTCCAAAAGCTTGTTGAAAGGTTTTGCTTGTTTGCTAAAGGCTAGCCATATTTTATCCAAGTTCCAACGCTACTTCCAACACTAATGCCAGGATAGACTAACATTGATTGCAGGAAGTGACAAGACGTGGTTACTCAGGAAGTCTAAAGCTAGCTAACTGTAGATGATATTGATTTACATATTATACTTTAGACTAGCTTTTTAGCAAACAATCTTGCATTATTCATGCATGAGGTTGACTGGTGTTTCCAGGAAAACAGGAATAATTGCTTCTAACATTTAATTTTCAAATTAAGAGACAGATTTACTTAGTTTTAAATAACTACACTACTTTGACTTTTAAGTATTAAAACTATTCTCCTTTAATTGAATAAGCTTTTGAAATATTTAAATATCTAGTAATATAAACCTCCACTTAAGCATAATTTCATAATACTTTTTCTGTGTTCATGCCTCAAATAGCAAAGAGAAAAGCCTGAAGCCTTGTTTTGTTTGCTTAAAAAAAGAAAAAAAAGAAAAAAAAATTAGAGAGTTTAACTGGAAACAGGTGACATTAGTAATCAGGTAAGTGGGAATGATAGAATGTCTGGACTGGATTGTGGTGTGGTGATGAACTGGCTCCTGGATTCCTAATGGATCAGGATATAACAATTATGCTGTTTTCTTAAGCTACTAGTTATGTTTATTTCTCAGAGAAGTAAAAGAATAACCTTCAATATTGTTTAAAATTATAAACAGAACAAAGACACAAATTACAATAAGACAACAACAGAAACTATTTTACTGGGTTCTCCTTGCAGTTGCTTGGTTGTGAAATAAGGTATCCTGGGAACTCTATCACTACATTAGCTGTTTAGATTTACATGTGTGACATACAGTAGAGCTTAGGTTGCACATTTTATAGAATGGTCCCAATTCCAAGAAAAATGTCCCCCTCTGGTTTATAATGAGACAAGACAAAAGAATAATGGATGACCTCTATAGGCTTCTGTGCTTAACAAAGCAAAATGCATTTATAGTAATGGATATCTGAATCACTCCAAGTATCTGTTTCTTCTTGTCAGCAGGGTGAAACAATAACACTGGGAAAAGGGATATCAAACAGCATGTCAGCAGGGACTGCTACAAGTCTCAAAGTCACTCACAGCAGTACAAGAATATATACTGGAGAGATATAGCTATCTAGGAGTCTTGGTTATCCATTGGCTTATAGCTTGGCTAATTTTCTTGAGTATATAGAAATAAAACATTCCATTAATTCTTACTTTGATGAGTATGTTTGATTTTGTTTCATCATACTTCTTTTACAATATGGATACAATCGTTGTAGCTTACTTCTATAAAGTACACAATACAATGGAAGATCCATTAATTTAATAAGGACCAGGGAACATAGGTACTGCGGAACATAGGGTCTGGGGAACATGGGGCTGGTCCCCTCCATGAAGTCTTCTCCAGTACAACCGGAAAACTTTCAATAGGGTTAAGGTCAGGACTCTGGGGTGCCAATACATATGTGAAAATGATTTCTCATACTCCCTGAACCACTCTTCATTATTTGAGACCCCATTTTATATCTGTGTCATCAGGGAAGAAAAAGTCCATTGATGTGATAACCTGCTCATTCAGTACATTCAGCTCATCAGCTGACTTCATCTAATTGCCACATTAATGTTGCTGAGCCTCGACCCGACCAACTGGAGCAACAATACCATGGAGATTACATGCTGTGATCAAGGATAAATGCACTCAGTGAAAAAAAATAGAGTGTGCGATATATTTTTTTTCACATTAATAATTTTACAACGAGGGGAAATAGGTATTCAAATACCTGTGGCTTTGCTATTTCCTTTTGTTTCTTTTTGTTCTGTTTTGTTTTGCTAATTGTCAGGACATGCAAGATTTCACAGCGTGTTGTCAGATTAATAGTAAAACAGGTCAGCAGTCACTTGAAAAATTATACAGGATGAGCTGAAAGCAGGAGACCCAGTAGTTACACAGAGAACAACAAGCAGTGAATTGCATTGTTATCATCTCTTACCTCATGCAAAAAATAAATAAACAAATAAATAAAAATCTTGCTAAAAAGAAGCACAGAGATACATGTTTAAAGATTTCAAGCAAGTATTTTGGCAAATGAAGCCCTTTTGGACCAGATTTTAGGAGAAAGATGGGTTGAGTGTATGATCCAAGGAAGGACATTCCTACGGTGAACTACGGAGGTAGGAGGTAACTCACTAAGGTCTTACTTGGCTTAACCAATCTCAACTGGAATTCTTTGAAAATTGAAGGAATATTTTAGAGGAAGTCCTCCTACACCTCCTAAACACTCCTAACCTTTGGGAATTTAAGACAATTTTCCTACAGAAATGTGCCAAGCAGAGCCACAATGCTACAAAACATACAAACAAACAAAACAAAACCTGAATTACTTCTTACTGTAGATATCGCAATATCAAATGTTTTGTTGTGTCCAAATATTAGCGGTTCTTCATAGAAAGTCTGGAACTTGAGAGCCTATCCGGGTACCATCTTTGGCTCAGACTATAACATGGTGTCGGCCAATTTATGACTCAGTATCCATGGCAATACTTTTAGAAGGAGTACTCCTTGTTACAACCTGAAGAAGCTATAGTCTTCAACTATTAGGCAGATTGATGTAGTGGAGCTGTACAAAAGCTGTAAATCACTTAGCCTTCTAGATGGGGTGAATGAACACCCTGAGCAACAATGGAATTAATTAAAAACAGTCATAGAGCAAAGTGCAAGCAAAGGTTAAACCAACAATGAACAAGCCTGGAGTATCAAAAGCCTCAGTTCATTTCATGAACACGAAAAGAGCTTTTAAAGTGATGAGGCTCACATCTAAAGGGGCTCAACATTACCATCAGGCAGGTGGGAGAAAACCAGAGTTTTCAGAGGAAACCTATGCAAGCATGGCAAGAATGTGAAAACTTCACACAGAAATGCCCCATCAGCCACAGGGTTCAAACCAAGGACCTTCTTATTGTAAGGCCAGAGTGATAACCAAGAGGATAAATACAGTGTAAATATGTACTGTATATAAAAACAAATGTGTTTAAACATTAATGTTTACTCTTTTTATTATAATATTTACTTGTTTCCTGTTCACTGTGTGTTTTTAGATTTTTCTAATCTGTTTATTTGTTTTAGATTGTGTTGAACATCCTCTGTACAAGTCTGTATGAATGAGCTGTTGCTATAGAAACAATAATGTATCATCATGTGATTAACATGAAAAACTAATACTAAGCCATTAACACATTCTGACCAATCAGATTCAGGAATTCAACCATGCTGTACTGATATCAAGCTGTAAACCTTAGAGCATTTTCATCTTTAGAGCACACACACACACACACACACACACACACACACACACACACGATGCAGTACAATACTACAGATATGCTTTAAGAATGGACAAATACCTCTCTCTCATTCTGACATTGTGGAGCTACTATATTCGGATTAAGCATGAAGGTTCATGAGTGAGGTTAATTAAACTGCAAGTCTCATTCGATTTCCCAATAGCAAGTAAAAAGTTACATTAAATAAAAATGACACTTTAATTGCTAATTATTTCATAATGTCTCACATCATGTTTTCCTGTAAATAAAGCAACATGTGCCTGTCTAGCAGTTCTGCTGTAAAGGTCTTATTGGGACTGTAAGCTGAACAATGAAGTAATTAGCAAAACTACTAACCATGGTAAAGCCTATAATCATCTTTACTTCCTGATAAAAAAAGAGACTGAAGGGAAATATTCCACAACATCACACCACGTTGTTAAATGCACGACAGGTTAAATGCATAAATTCAATCTGGTATGCTAAATTAAATTGAACTGGACGGTGACAAACTAATGATGCCATCCCTGTCTTCAGCGGACTCAAAATATAATATAAATAAAAGGTTTGATTTTAGGTATTTCCTGTTAGGAAAGGATTAAGGTGAATTATTTAGGATTTTTGTGGAAGCAAACACAACAGCACCATCAAGGGTCAGAGGAAAAAAATACATGGAATTGTAGAAGTGAGACTAGGGCTGATTTCTTTCTAGTCTAAACTGTAGATTCATAGAGCCTATCAGAAAGCACCGAGGGTAAAATACTATGTTTGAACTCTGGTTGGGCTGATAGGATGTCACCAACAATGACTTGTCATCAGCAAATGACACAATCACCTACCTGAAGGAAACATAGAATGAATACAGTAGAACATGATGGGCATTATAGACTCGCTCCATATCATTCCATTTGTGCCAGTGCTGAAGCCTTGTAGTATAATGCATTACTCAAACTGGATAGTTTAACTGTAGAGATACTAATAAAAAATGAATAATTGTTCGTACAAGGCAAGGTTAAAGTCACTGAATAGTACGGAGACAGAATGTTGATAAGACTATTTAATTCAGCGACATTCAGCAAACCGGAGGCAATGAATGTTTTAATATATACTACACAGGAACATAAAAATTTGCTTTTCTAGTTTATTTTTTCATATTTTAACCATTACATAGGTGGGTGAGGTCCATGTGCTCCCTGTATCTAAATCATGTTTCTTAAACCCAGTCAATGTTTTAGTATATACTAAACAGAAACACGAAAGAAGAAAAGAAGAAAATAATGCTCCATAACAGTGTGTTTTTATACTCGTTCAGAGTTTTAGTATGTACTATGTTGCATACAAAATGAATCCAAACTAAAATGAGACTTTATGGTTTATTTTTTTCTATTTTTAAAGCATGACAATGATGATGCAGCCTACTCCAAGGGACAAACTGTGAGTGTCTGTCATTTTGATTTAAACATTATCCACTCTGGATTTTTTACATTCCTAGATCATGGACCAATCGGATCATGCCATTCTCATGTAGCAGTTAAGTTCAGTCCTTCAATTTAATAGCACCACCAACTATCACTGGTGTTGAGTATTATTTCGGGCTTAATCCTTAGCTTCTTGTTGTTCAGATGTGTCACTAAGTAGCTCCATATCAACCCACAAGTGTGTGTTACTGCCTGCCATCAAAAGCAGCATTTGCATATGGCCTAGATGCCTGGCAGATTTGTCTCTATCATAACAGGTTTAGAGAGAGAGAGAGAGAGAGAGAGAGAGAGAGAGAGAGAGTGTTGATTTTCTAGCAGAATTTGTGGCAACTGTAACACAATATTATGGCTTGAAATCCCTCTATTTTGTGGAGATTATACTCTCATTTAGGAATTGCTGCAGGTTGTAGCCTACAGAAACAACACCCTATGACCATGCCTATTAAAATGCTGCATGGTCACTCTCGATTAGAGAAACACAAAACTTTAGTGCAGCTTTAACAATTTTACTTCACTGGGGTTTTAACATTTAGCTCCTGATCACAGGATTTGAAGGTTGGGGGTGGATCCTTTTGTTTAGTTACTGGATGCCTGCATTTGTGAACAGCTAGTGAAGATCCCTCAAAAGCTGGAAGCAAATACCCTGTTCTTAAACATGCATGAGGATTAATTTTAAACGAAAATATAAAGAGCACCTGTTGTGAGTTTGGTCAGGGGTGATAATTTGGCCAATAAATGTAAAAGTAAAATTAAAGAATATATATATATATATATATATATATATGTTAATGTTGAACTCTGGTGTGCTACTCTGGTTGCTTAGAGCAAAGTCTTGATTTAAAAAGTAATAGTCACTGATATTATATACCATAGTTTGGTGCTTTTGAATAAAAAATTGAAAAGAACATACACAAGCCTTTGGTGTTTGATTTTGCACTTGTGGCAAGACAGTAATAGAAGTGGCAATATTGTTGGTCTGATTTATAGACAGTCAACAAGCCATGAATTAATCTGTCAAGGAGAGCAGGCTGCAAAAAAACCTTCTCATACATAAAAATAAGCCTTGACTCGTGATTTATTTGTTTGTTTGTTTTGGCATATATGTTGTCTTATTTGCTGTTAATTCATGTATTTAAGAGGATTATCTTTAATTTTTGTTAAAACAAGGCCCAAGCACAACAAATATTCATGAGTAAAAATACAGAGTGGTATGAAAGAGGCTGGGGCTGATTTGTTTCTAGCCCAGACTGTAGACTCACACATTGAGTGTTGAGTAATGAAGAAAAGCACTTCAGACTTATTTAAACCTCTGTAGCTATAACACATTGTCACATGTAACTGAGAAGGAAGTGGTGCTTAAAAGTTTGTGAATCTTTCAGAATTTTCTATATTTATACATAATTATAACCTAAAGCATCATCAGATTTTCACACAAGCTCCAAAAATAAATAAAGAGAAACAGATTAAACAAATGAGACTAAAATATTATTAGTAGTATTTATGAAAATAATCAAATATTACATGTGAGTGGCCAAATTATATGAAACTTACTAAAATTTTTATCAGATGCTGCTAATTTGTTTGGGATAGCAATAGGGTGAGTCGGTGTTTTGTTCTCTTTGAATAACTGGAATCTATCAAAGTCTGATAAACAGACTTATATACAATATTGTATTTTCCTCAATAAAGGATAAGTGTAATATTTTAGTCTCATTTCTTTACCTGGGTTCTTTTTGTCTACATTTAGGACCTGTGTGTGAATCTGATGAGGTTTTACATCTCATCAGATTTACATATTTATGTGAAAATATAGAAAATTCTAAATTGTTCACAAACCTTCAAGCACCACTGCACAGCAGAAGGTATAATAGCATTAAGAAGCTGGATTAAGTTCTAATTAATTCATTTCCTTTAGAGAAGTGAATATCCTAAACAAACATTGTCCAATCAAAGTACAAATCACACAAAGGTGGATTGAGAGAAAGCAGAGCTGGTTAATGATTTTCAAATAGGCAGATTTTCTCTTTATCATGCACACTAGTAGGAAGAGACACAACATGATGAATATTACTGCAGATGTTTTTCACTCTTGTGCCAAGTCATCTCTACTTGATGTTTTAAATATATCTATATTCCACATCAGCTCGAAGAAAATATGAGTTTGTTTGTTTATCAGTGAATAAAATCCCAATCACACCCATGCAAGCATTTTCACCAGACATGGCAGGGACACTACCTTGCCTGAGTTCCAGACATTATTTGATTTTAGAATGTCTCAGCCAAAGGTTAAGGTTTGAGCAAGGTCACAAATTGTGGATGTAGACATTTCGCATGTTAAAATTTCAGAAACAAAGTGCCATAGACGCATATATGCAATAAGGGATAGGAAACCATATACACACTTTTAAAATGACACAATTACATTTGAGCTTGAGTGACTTTAAAAAGTCAAAATCAAGGTCATCTGATTTTAAGCATGCTGATAGACATGATATAAAACACTAATAGGAAAAATTTATGCACTTTTAACTGAGATACCTTTGACTTTAAGTAAACTTGAAAGGTCAAATTCAAGGTCATATCATCTGAACGCTCGTATCTTCGAATGGAGTGCAGATAGACATACTGTTTATATGGAACACTAATACAGACATATGAGGACTTACATACTGTAAGATGGCAAATAAGTAATCAAAACCAGGACCTATATTGGGTCTATTTGCTACATTATCCATGCTGCATGGTGGAGGTAACTTGCCCTTCTAGTTTTATGGATAGTTTTGGATTTTTATATTGTTTATATTGGACCAAATAATTTAAATCCAAATAATTTTGCTAGATTATTACAAAGCTTTATTTTAAAAGGTTGTTAAATCGAATAAGCAAGTTTAAATGGATGTAAAACAGAGCTCCATGATGCCAAGTTCTGGTATGATTGAATGAAACTGTTAGTGCTGAGTAGCACAATGTGCACAGTGGTCTTTTCTGCTGTGTTTTTCCCCAGTAGGAAGTAAACCAATGTTCTCGGTGCATTGCTCTCTCAGGAGACTAAGGTCAGAAAGGGGACGAGTGGAGTTCGGTCATTTCTTTAATAATGAAATGACGCATGCGGCACTGAGGATTCAGCTTGCCTTTCGAACGACTTTCATGATATCATAATGGTAGTAAGAAACCACATAAAACATAGCATTTGAAAAATGGTTTAATAATAAATAAGGTGGGAAATGACACGGTTTATTTCATTCTAAATATGAGATTATCAGTCATGAAAAGTTATGGCTGACAATTTAAAGCAGTTGTACTTTTTTCCTTAACATAGTAAACACCAAACAATGATGGACAGCACAATTATTTTTTTCCCAGAGAACATATTCTCACACACATTGTTCATCAATTTAAAAAAAAAGGTACTGCAATAGCATGGATTCAAACCAAACCGAAGCAGCTGTGTGCTAGGTGAGCCCAGCGGTGCTTTGCACTACCACAGAAATCCCTAGAGCAGGTTTTCCACCCTCCCCATCCCACAACGAAGTCCACATCACTTCTATACAGTATAGACAGTTGATCCTGCAGAAGGACAGATAAAGCCGCAAAAGACTTGCTGTTTGGTTGTGGCAGACATTCTCTTTATTATTACAGTGCACACCTTGTTCTGGGATCATCACTTCTCAACACAAAACGGAAAGGACACTCCTAATCCAAGCCTTCTAAATCGAAAAAGATATTGCCCATTGCACATTTTCTTGTTTTACCCTTATTTAAGTGCATTTGTCTCATCAAATGTAACATGTCATCATTGGTAATGAGATAACAGATTGCCCCTCCATGGTCTATCTCAATTCCGTTATATCATGATTACATGGCTTGTAAGAGACCCAAAGTGGAGCGAGTCATCCTTATTCCCGTCCTGTTCGTTTGCCCTAATAAACAGAAGCAAATACGCCAATCTTCTCATCCGATGTCAAACACAATGCTCAATGAGACACCACTTATTTCGCTCCTCATATAATGTGGAGCGCTTCATAGCTAAGAATGGTTAAAAAAAGAAATGTTTGTGATTGTGCTTTTGAAACCAAAGACAAAAAATAAAAATAAAAATAGAACAAACATTAACAGTAACGACATCAAATAACAAAATGACAACAGTGCATTGTAAAAAAAAAAAATAAAAAAAAATAATAATAATAAAAAAAAATTCTAATGGCAGCACTTCTTTCAATGATTTGGTAAATTTACAGTCGCAACCCTCACGCCTGTGTTTTCATGACCAGGAAATATGTTTTGAGAGCAGTGGGAGGGAAGACCATATTGAAGTACTATATCACAGTATGAGTGAAGAGACCTCTCTTTGTACTGACGATGGTCCACTGCTCCCACACGCAGCTTCTATTACACTCACACCAGCAGATTATATAGATGATGCTCCTGCGTGGGAACATCACTCCTTTCCTCAAACTTACACCAGTCGATGGGGCTTTAAAGCAGAACGAATCACCTACTTAAAAAGAAATTTGAGAGCATCCAGTTTTCCCTCTTGCTCACACTGAAAAGATTAAATATTGAAGCAGATTGAAAAAAAAAGAGAAAACATTAACCATTGGTCTTTTTTTGCCTATAAGGACAGAACAGATCATTTACATAATCGTGAATGACTGTAGATGGTCTGAATCGTGTATGGTGCAGAGTTCGAAGCTAATTATCCAATCAGAGATCTTTTTTTTCTCGTCCTGACTGGATCCTCAACTCTCCAGCAGCTGTGGGAAAAATGCAGGGCAAGGGTGTCAATTCTTTTGCATAAAGATATCAAGATAAATTATCCATTCTGCTTTTAAGCATCGGGAAACACTAAACACTGTAAAACTGAAGTGAGAAAAACTGTAAATAACCCCTTTAGTGGCACTGGACTCCGCTCCGATCCGACTGCATAATGAACTACAGTAATTTACGCTAATTTGAGTTTGATGTAAATCCATTTCTAATTAGCTCATTTATGGCGAAAATGTTGCCAAAGCCAAGCAGAAAATTTCAGATGGTGGTCTGGGAGTTTCACTGATTTTCGTTTGTTGATTAGAGATGGTGCGAAGACAAATTATTGCTGTAATACGACATGTTTGGGAAATCAAGTTCAGGGTTTAATAAACCCAGAAATACAGTCAGCATACAAAGATGCCCTTGAGCTTTTTCTCAAAATCAATATCAAACAGTCGATGTGTAGTTTTATTTGCCTATCCAGGTAATAGCACTTGGAATTACGGTTGAAGCAGAATGAAAAAAATCATGATCTGATCAACACACTAGGCGATATTACAGCTTTTAATGTAATTACAAGTTGATTAGAAATTACATTTATTCTGCCCAAAACGACAATATAAAATTCTACTGACATTTTCCCCCATCATATTCTCCTTATTTTGAGCACCTACCAATTCCCACCCATAAGACAGCTCTTCCCATCATACACCAGGAATGGTGAAGGCTATCACATTCACTAAAATCCAGTATAATATGTTTTTGTTTTTGGGTGGCACCGTGACGCAGTGGTTAGCACATCTGCCTCACAGAAAGAAGACCTGGATTTGATTTGTGGGCTTGAGTGTTTCTGTGTGGAGTTTGCATGTTCTCCTTGTGCTTGCATTGGTTTCCTCGAGGTACTCCTGTTTCCTCCTACACAAGAAACGCACAGCAAGCTATTCGGCTGTTCCAAATCGCCCCTAGGTGTGAGTGTGAATGGTTGTGTGTGTTGCCCTGCAGTGATCTGGCAAACTGATCAGGGTATACCCTGATACACTTTTGCTAGCTTTCCAGGTTACCAACCTCAGCTTTAAAGAGACTATCCTTAGTGTCGTACCTCTAACTCTTCTTCCTGGTGGGAAAATGCCCCCAAGCTTGGTAGTCCTATATCACTGGGGTTTTTACGTCCTCCTGATCCTGCCTCTCCTCGCCGGCGGCCCCCAGAACCTCGGGATGAAATTGAACTTGAGGAGCTTGGAGTCTCCCTCTGTCCTTGTGCTATAGGGAATGATGGCCGGTTGTATGGCGGAATGTCCTCTGCAACTGCACAAATGGTGAGGACAGAAAACAGTAAGGACATGAGACACTTAAAACCACTGAAATCTGAATCTCGCAGGGTAATCCGATGCAATATTTACCTGTATGTTGTTGTGTTTTGCCAGCACCTTTTCCTCCGTGTACGTTCCGGTGTTTATCATGCTCCCCTCGTCGCTCGGCTGAGGCCTCTCTTGTCCGGTAGCCCCCTGCACTTCCTCGCCTATCTCTGGACTCTCCACAGCCCATCCTGGGCAGAGTTGCGCCCCTGTCCTCATATCCACACCTGGAACCATGATTAGTGGTCTTTATTCCAACTGAGGAGGGGGTCAGTGGCATTGTTGGGTCTGGAATCGGAAATAGAAACAGTGACACTATGTCTTTTATTTTGTGGTACTTGTTACATGAACTCACATAACACCTTGGAGCATCATACCGTCTGTATATTCATCAGGTTGATGTTGTTGTTGCTGCTGTTGGCTCTGGTGACCAGCTGCATGCTGCTTGTGCCTTTTGTGTGGTTTCCTCTGCATCACTGCAGTGCTCATGTTGCTGTCTGTGGACACTGGGCTACTGGGACGGTGGCCAATGTGGTATCTTTGACCTTCAAGGGAGAGAAAAACATGCCAGTCCATTCCTGTCTCTTTTAAGATACCAAGCCAAGTCAGGCCAATTTTAACCACATTGACAATGTTTACACCTGCTCTGGTGTCTTGAGTATCCGGATTATGCAGCCTAAATGCATTTAAACCATATTTAAACCTTGTTGCTCAAATCTCAGGAGGGTTGAGTCAATGTTAAATAGATCAGCCACTACATGCCACACTTGACCACCAAAAATTCTCCCAATACATTACATCATATTACAATGCCACAAAACCAGTGCAATCAACTGAAGTAGTACTGCCTTTCTAAAGTGGGTACTTCTTCCTCTTGTAACAGCTTGTAAACAGTTGTTTGTGGTGTATGATGCATTCAAAAATTGGCCATCCAGTCCAGAACAGTGGACTAAATGTATTTGTGGAATGTACTGGTATGCAGTGGACATTGCTATAATAAACAGTCTGAAAAGGCTATGAAATACCAGCTAGCTAATTTGTTTAGGAGAGTTAAAAATATCATGGACGAACACGATTTTTCAGTGCAGCAGTCGGTTGACAAATGCTATGAGTTGCTTTGAACACGAATGCTTTTGTACATGAATATCCGTCTAGCAAATCAGATGGTTAATATTAATTAATATTTGTGTCTAAAATCACAGAATGTAAAATAAAAGTCTATAAAGCAAATATTAAGCTGTAACATTTTAAACTGTTCCAGTATTCTTTTCCCCCCTTTGTCAAAAACAGGGACATGCAACTGAAGATGTCAGAAATAGTCACTTATCAAGTGTTATTTTAAATCAGGGTTTTACTCTTGTGACTCACCGCCCCTTCCGATGTCTTCAGGCCCCGCCCCTGGATAATGGGCTACTCGCAGGCCAGCATACTCAGCCGCCGTGGCGACAGCATGGGCAAAATCAGCATCAGTGAAAAAAGAACCATCAGAGGAGCTGATGGCACTGGAGCGGCCCGAAGAGCCGTTGTCCTCCTCAGATGCCGAGCCCCAGCCGTTGATCATCGACCCAGTAACAGAGCTCTCCAGGTCACCCGTGCTCGAGGCAGGAGTCTGCTCCAGACCCCTGTGCAGATGCAGACGGCGTGTGAGATGGGCCGGCTGCTGGTGCTGCTGCTGCTGAGCTTGGTAGTGGGATCCTGGGTGTTGCTGGTATTGCCTCTGGCCTGACTCACCATCTGTGGGATCGCAGTCTTCATCATCGCCATCGGTGTAGGCGTAGGTGTGTGAGGGTGAGAGGGCCTGGGGTAGAGGAGGGGGGCTCGTCATGTGTCGTCTGAAAAGAGAAAAAGTGGCATAAGCATTTATTCTCTGGTTTGATATGATACACAACATGTTGTTACCGCATCTTTACCTACTCATGAAGGCAGGCAGTAGGATACATAACAGCTTGTATTATGGTGACAGAGGTGTGCATCAGACCAATAGCTTATATGGATGGAGATTGGATGGACATAATGTATATGTATGAAGCTTGCCACACAAAGAAAAGTCACATTCTTTAACAAAGAAGCGTACTGGAAATACTTGCCGTTGTCTATTTATTTATTCATATTTTGCCAATTATTTATTCTGGTAAGAGTTGCTGTAGTTTAATTTACTAATTATGTATATTTTAGAAACAAAAATGAGTTTAATTAAAAAAATACCATGGGCAGATACAAATAAAAATAATTACTTGAGGAGTGGGTGGAAGTGGGATAAAAACAAAACAAAAAAAAAATAAAAACAAAAAAAAAAAAACATTTCTGCATACGCCTCCACATGACACCACTCCAGAACACCTTTCCAGCAAGACTGTTTGTTAAATTTATGCACTGCTACAGCTGCTCTGCTCAATTATAAATAACATTGTGAAGTGTTTTTTTAATTTTGGTATGATAAATCATGCTTCACTGTCAGCCAGTCTGGCATATGAATCTGGATATGGCAGAAATCTGGACAATGTGACCTGCCTGAAAGTGTAACACCAATTGTAAAGTGTGATGGATGAGAAATAATTGTCTGGTTTTTTTTTTTTTTTTTTCCCTCTCCGCAGTTCGTTTTCGAGTCCAAGGTCCTGTGATGTCAACATATATTGCTACAGCATACATAGACCCATTGTGGCCAATTTTACACTTCCTACTTTGGGGCAGTAATTTGGAGAAGGGCAAATGGATGTCCTGCTGAGTGCTAAATGGAAGGATTTGATTGGGCTGTGACCACAACCATTAAATTAACTTTTGGAAGAATTAGATTACAGTTTGCAGGCCAGATCTAATCGCTCGTGGAAGGCGTCTGTATGCTTGCATGTTTCATGAGATTTACTTTCTGGAAAAGATATTTTGTTTCTGTAAATAACCCAGTGTTTTTTCCAATACAGCCCTATTGAATCTGTAGCAGACAGGTAATTACCTCATAAAAAATCTTCTTAAAAAAAGAAAACCTTTTTTCTCCATACTGTACTTATTCGTTCATTCCTTCATTCATCTTCTAAGCCGCTTAATCCTAATTAGGGTCGCGGGAAGGCAGGCGCCCATTTCAGCCGACTCGGGGAGAGGGCGGGGTACACCCTGGATATCTCACCCAGCTATCGCAACCATTCACACTCACACTCACACCTATGGGCAATATGGAACAGCCTACTGTGCATGTTTTTGGACTGTTTGAGGAAACTGGAGAACCCGGAGGAAACCCACGCAAGCATGGGGAGAGCATAGAAACTCCACACAGAAACGCCCCCAGCCTGGGAATCAAACCCAGGACCTTCCTGCTGAGAGGCGAACGTGCTAACCACTGAACCACCGTGCTGCCCTACTGCTCTTATTATACAAAGATATTGTAGAATGCCTTAAAGAAATATTCACTCAAATGTTTTAGTAAATGTATTTTACCAATCTAGTTGAAGGGAAAAATATACTAATACAGTATTATAAGACCACTTATTTAGCTTGAAATAAGTTCGTTCACTAAATACTCATTACTAATGTCAAGCTAAATAAGTGGTCTTATAATACTGTATTAGGGGCAGTGGTGGCCTGGTGGTAAGGTGCTGGATTACTGATCCCAAGGTCGGGGGTTCAAGCCCCACTATCAACGG
>JAQMYF010000016.1:498388-527952 GCA_030014195.1 Neosilurus mollespiculum
TATATGTTTGTGTGTGTGTGTGTGTGTGTGTGTGTGTGTGTGTATATATATATATATATCACAGTGAATTCTGATGCTATCATCCTGCAGACTCATGACCTAAACCAGAGAATATTTAATTTCTGATATACTTTGCTTAGAATAAATTTGAAGTAATGTGGATAGGGGCGGCACCAGTGACATAGTAGTTAGCACGTTTGCATCACAGCAAGAAGGTCCTGGGTCGGTTGAGATAGGCTCCTGTCTCCCCGGGATCCTGATAGGATTAAGCAGTTCGGCAAATGATTGAGAAATCTGGACAGTCCAGAGCCGTGAGCTCCCTAAAACAACACCCCAGTTTGACTGATCCCAATCCGCCTGATAAACTGGGCCATGGTCAGTAAGTAAAGGGAAATGAGATTGTGATACGTTTCATGATAAATGTGCACTATTTGTGTTGAACAGCACACTGGCTTAAAACATCACCTCAACAGGTTTTCAGATGTGTTGGCGCGTGTGTAAGTGTTATGGCAGGGATAGCAGCAGCAGCAGCAGGTGATGTATGAGTTCTACTCATACAAATAGCTCTCATGCTGCTTTTGTCTCACCAGAACTGATATTGTTTCTGTCATGTCCATCCTGTCTCACACCTCTACAACTTTCCATATTCGGCCTTCGGTATTTGGTCGCAGCTTCCTGTCCTTTTTAACCTTCATCCTTTCTGGTCATTTTCACCAGTCTCTTGGTTCTCACCTCTTTATTAGAAACAGTCCTTGCTGCAGAATTAAAAGTCCAGGCGGTGGAGTTGGATCAGATCCAACTCGTCTTACACACCTATCACCTAACTCTAACCTGCACAATGCTGAAGAATACAAAACAACACATCATAAACACAGGTATCTAGACTTAAGCACACCATGTTATCTCCACCCCCTGGACTTCTGCACAGCTCCGCCCAAGTAGGTGGGGCTGGATAAGGGCCAACACCAGGGACTACTAATTCATATGTCCCCTAATTCAGTTGTTTTTCTATACGGATTCACAACAACAACAACAACAACAACAAAAAAAACAGACTAGCACATACTTTGTCAGTTTCCAGCTCCCAAAACATCTACTCCAAGCAATAAAAGACACTTACTCCTACTAGGGTCGCGGGGAGGCTGGTGCCTATCTCAGCCAAAACGGGGCAGAGGTGGGGTACACCCTGAACAGCTCATCAGACCATTGCAGGACCAACACACACAAAAAAACCATTCTCACCTTGGGGCAATCTGAAACAGCCAATTAGCCTAATGTGCATGGCTTAGGACTGTTGGAGAAAACCGGAGTACCCGGAGGAAACCCAAGCAAGCACATACAAAGCGAACATACAAACTCCATGAAGAAACGCCAGAGCCCAGGACTTGAACCCAGGACCTTCTTGCTGTGAAGCGGACACACAAACCACCACACAAGTGCTGCCTATTTTGAAAGCTAAGAGCCATTGACTATCCAAAAAGCCTATGAGGAACCATTTTCTAAGAGCGTGTTATAGCGTGGTACCATGTGTTTTCTTATGTAGAGATGAGAGTAGAAAAATATATTAAAAAGATCGAAAAAAGTGTTCACATGCAAGACCTGGTTAAGAGGGGAGCAACTGCAAAACAATTAAATCCAGCAGAAATAAAAACGAAACTGTTCCTTCATAAATAGCTTAAAATGTGATAATGGGATGATTTGTTTTTGTTAGTGTGCCTTTTAAAAAAAATTTTTACCTTGTTTTTGCACAACAAATAATTAGTACAGTTCAGTATATCTGCTTTACAGAATAGCTTTCCACCCCCAATGCCATAGTGCCTAAGAGAGTCATTCTACACGGCATTCATTAAGAAAAACATTCCGGTACATTTCCTTCCTAATTAATGAATCCCTGCTCATGAAACAGTTTGTTGCGCTGCCTTCCTTAATAAAGCTAATGTCTTGGCTCTTCCTTATTTTCATATGAATCTCAATTGTGTTGGTTTCACATCAACATTACCTCACCTTTCAACCTCACTTAGACACTCTTACAGTATTTTCTTTCACATCTTATGTGCAAATATTTCTGCTCATGATGGCACAATCGTTCTGTCCTGCAAAGATTCTCTATATCAAAAAAGCATCGCACACATTCTCCTTCTAAAATACCAAATATCAAATGGCTGGATCTGCTTTTTGCAGCTATAAAATGATAGATATGGAAGGATGAGCAGAATTGTATCTCAGTCGCAACGTATGCTTGTGTGGGGGGGGGAGCACTTTCATCTCACAACAAGAAGGTCATGGGTGCAAACCCTGCGGTTGGCAAGGTCATTTCTGTGTGGAGTTTGCATGTTCTCGTGGTGCTTGCATAGGTTTCCTCTGCCTTCTCTGGTTTCCTCCCACAGTCCAAAGACATGCGCATTAAGCTAATTGGCTATTCCTAGGCTTCAATATGGAGTGGTGCCCCTCAAGTTGTACAGTCTCTCTGGTGAAGAGAAGCGATGCCATGGCTCAAAAATGAATGAATGTATGCTTGTACTGTACCTGGTCGGCTGTAAGTGGTCAGGTTGCTGTCGCTGGTTCCGTTGCCACCGTTACAGCAGTTGATACTACAGTCTTTGTGGTTAGCGCAGGCATTGGGCCACGAGTCAGCTAGCCAAGGCTGATTGGCTGATTCTCCTATGTTGAGTAGGCCAGGTCTGCAAAGTATACAAATAAAGTTAGTTTTAAGGTTGAAATGGAAATCAGATGTAATTGTAAAGGAGAATGAATAATACAGACCAATGTGTACAGTGTAAAAAGTAGAGACGTGTAGAATGAGTTCTATTGTTAAAATGTGCCGTGAGAGATTTATGCTTATTTTTTGATTCTGACTTATGTGGAGCACCATGTACATGATGATGCACACTCGAATCTCTCTTTCATATATTATAGATTATTCCAGTAAGCACTGTATAGAGGTATTAAATATTGTGTGTATAATATTTTTTTCCAATACCGTTTCATCTCATCTTTGAGCAATACACACTAACAATTAAAAAAATTCAAAACAAAACAAAACAAAAAAACCCCCCACAAAAACAGTCTACCCTGCTAGATATCCTGATCAAATGTGACATATAAACAGCACATTATGTTATTTATATTGTATAAAGTGTCTCATGATATCTCTGTAGAAATAAACTAGGACTGACTATACATCACACTAAATACAGTATTTATAGGACGGCATTCATAATGCAGAGCTACGAAATCAATAAATAATTACTCTCTGCATGACTGTATGACTTCTTCGATGTGACTTCATAACCACGTATGTGTGTGTGTGTGTGTGTGTGTGTGTGTGTGTGTGCGCGCATATGGCCTCATGTAAAACTTTCCACCACTGTAGCTTACACTCATGGGTTCACTAAACCTCAGTGTTTTCTGTTTCACTAGGTTCATGTGCACAGAGTTTTAGCTCAGATTAGCTTTGGGGTGCTAATATTTTTTGCTTTAAAGGATAATGTGATTTGTGTTTGTTCCATTGCACAGTCAAGCCCGAGATTTAATTACAGGTTGGCAGGCAGGCATGTAAATTCAGACGCTCATGCAGGAAGGTATTAGAGAAGCTAAAACGGCAAAAAATTACAAATCTGGGGCATGTTTGTGCTTATGCGGAGATATAAAATGTCATTACTCTAATAGCTAGCGCTATTATTTAGATCATATCGTTATTGCATGGGTGGAGAGAGCTGACTCTGGGCCTTGGCTCAACATCTCCCCCTGTTGGACTTTCTCGGTAGTGTCTCAGTTTTGTCTTCCTTTAGAAATGCACATGTGAATTCTCTCTCCCTCTCTATCTCTCTCTCATAGACATAAACACACGTCATAACCCTACTTACCGTCCAGCACTGCAAACAGCTTCTCCCCCTCTCTGATATGCCACTAAATCAGGACAGAAAAGAACATTCATGAATCACCCAGCATAGAAAAAACAAGCCACAAACCACTTCTAGTCGTAAAAGGACGTGTTATCTCACGTTTAATCCCTTCTTCCTTTCCCTAATCCAAACAAAATACCCCATTTCGCATCCATCCCATGACTCATGTCATCAATCTACAGGTACAAATATCCATAATCTTCACCTGGGAGCAAAAACAAGCAGGTGGGGCATGGCAACAGATTCAGATCAGATCCCCAGGCTGATACACTTGATGATGGGAATTAAAGTTCAAACACATCCTAATCGAGATGGGATTACTCATAGGAGCCACAGAGTAAGAGACTGTCCCCCAGGGGCAGTGAAGATAAGGTTGGGACCAGGGGCAGCATGGCTTTGTGGTTAAGGGCATGCTCTGGGCATGCAAGGATACGTCAGAGAGGTTTGGGGAAAAACAAAAAATGAGCTGATTCGCATTATATTAACCACCACAAACATTTCTGACATGTCTAAGGACTAGATACGGCAAGAGGGATGGAGAGCATCAGCAACAGCACAACAGTTTAATGTATTGCTCAATATTTCACCATTTCTGTTAAAGTGTGGAACATTATAAATAAAAGTGCCTAATGTGAAGAAGTTAGCATACCTGTTGGAGTGAAGGTGAATGATGGAACTGTGGGAAAGAGAGAGAGAGAGAGAGAGAGAGAGAGAGAGATTTACATTGTAAATGATGTGTTAATACAGAGCTGCATCCAATATTACATAAGCTGCTACAGCAGTAGCAGTGAATTATTCATGGATAAGCTCCAAAAAGTGGTTGGCAGAAAATAAAAAATCATTAAAAAAAAAAAAAGGGGGGGGGGGGGGCGGGATGGGATTGATTATCTGAAAATCTCATTCTTTAACATTATTATTTCTGACATTTTTCTTCATATGGGGGGTACAGGGGGCATTCACAGAGCACTGGGTTTCACTCCTTGACTCAGCTAGAGCGTTTCTGTGTGGAGTTGGCATGTTCTCCTCATGAATGCTTGGGTTTTCTCTGGGTACTCTGGTTTCCTCCCACAGTCCAAAAACATGTACATTAGGCAAATTAATGGTTCCACATGCCAATAAGTGTAGATATCAATGGTTGTGTGTGTGTGTGTGTGTGTGTGTGTGTTTGCCCTGCAATGGTCTGGCGAACTTTTCGGGGTGTACCCTGCCTTCGCACAGAGTTGGATGACAGGCTCCAGCCACAACACAGCCCTAAAAGGATTAAGTGGCTCAGCAAATGAGTGAGTGAGTGTGTGTTTGTTCATACTGGGGATTGTTAGGCTTGGTGGGGCTTTGTGCTCTTTAAGTACTCTTAGGGTGCTGGCTTACTGATCTGAAGGTCGGGGGTTCGAGCCCCACTATCACCAACTTGTCACTGCTGCCCCCCCAGTGCAGCTAACTGGGTTATCAAAGGCCGGCCACGTCTCTCACTGTCTGTGGTGAGAGGCATGTAAAAGAACCATCGCTGACTTTCGTAAAGAGTAGGCTGCATAGCCGTCAGCGTGCTTCTGCGCTGCGATAGCCTGGCGGGCTGTACAGGGTGTACTCTGCCCTTGGCCAGAGTCGACTGAGATGAGCGCCAGCCTCCCCGCGACCCTAATTAGGATTAATCGGCTTAGAAAATGAATGAATGAATGAATAATAATAGCACACAACATTTTCATTAAGCAATATTTGTAAAATGAATTTGAAAACTAAACAAATGAGCAAAAGAGGAGACCGAGTTTCTCTTCTGACTCCAATTACAAAAGTGACGTGAGCAAGCAGGAAAGTGAACTTTTCAGGCGTCTTCTGTATCACAGTAGTATCACAATCAAAACAGCTGAATAAATGTTGGAACCTGTGTAAAAGTGCATCTATGCTACATTTAAAAAAAATAAAACAAACACTCTGCTTCCAAATGTGGTTACACACAGCCTGACACGTGACAATTGCAAGCGCACCCCTATCTCTACCGCTCCCTACTGCATCCTCAATCTTCTAATACATAATCAGAGCAATAACACACACTCTCTCTCTCTCTCTCTCTCTCTCTCTCACACACACACACACACACACACACACACACACACACACACACACACACACCTTCCAAATGTCAGCTTGTGAATGTCAGCGCCGTCTCTGACGTGCTACTCCTGTGATCGTCAGGCCTTTTCAAGCTCTGCTGGAAAGATTACCCTAACATTTTTTTAAATGTTCACCATGTTATCAGTCTAGCTGCTTTTTGTGATTTCAGGATGAAAAGCAGATGACAGCAGTCACACCAGATAGGACCAGAGAAGCAGGAAAATGCAAACTGTGATCGAATGAAAGAAATTAAATTACTATGTTGAGACCCAATGCAGCGTGATCTGCATTTCCATCAGTGACGTACGCGTTTTTCTAAGCGTGCAGCTATTTCATATTTTTGGAGATTTCCTGTAGTTTGAAAAACGGCGAATCATGTTTTTTATCTTTCTGCAGTGGGGTGAATAGTTACTGCTGATGTGTCATACCGTTCCATGGACTTGTGTGAACAGTTATAGTTACTGTCTGAATCTGATGTGTTGGTGAATCAGGCTCTAGAAGTGAGAACAGGAAGTGACACAGTGATGATGTATACTGGATGCAGTAAACAGTAATTATCCTGCACTGTAATCACATGTAACAGTTCATTTTCTCTGTCAGTGATTGCGTGTTGACTATACAGACAATCTTGTTGACACCAGCATGAAGACAAATTCCTTGGAGATTTTGACTTAGTGAATCATCAATGACATTGATGCTGCTTCTGGTATTCATACTGGTTCTGGTTTTAATTCTGATTTAGCTCCTAATTCTATTTTAAAATCTGGTTTTGATACTGATTCAGTATTAATACTGAATCGGACAATGCCTCTGTTTCTAATTTCGATTCCGCTCGGTTCTGATACTGATTGTCATTTTGCTTCTGTTTCTATTACTGACTCTGATTCTAGTTCACTGATTGCACGTTGTTTAGGGCATAGTGGTGTGGCTTAATGGTTAGCATGTATTCTTCTCAGCAATATCAAATGGATATTCGGTAAACTGGTTGTTGCAAGTTGCCCCTAGGTGTGAGTGTGAGTGGTTATGTGTGTGTTGCCCCGTGATGGACTGGAGAGCTGCTCATGGTGTACCCCGCCCATTCCCCCGGAATTGGCTGAGATAGGCTCCAGTCTCCCTGTGACCCTACTGTGGTAAGATTAAGCTATTCATCAAATGAGGATAAATGTTCAGTACACTAATCTGTTTCATCCATTTTTTTTTTTTTGGTTAAAGGTGAAAATATTCATGAAAAAATGTAGAGACTTCAGGTGAACGTAGCCACTACAACTTAGTTAAGAATACCATAAGAAATGCATTTTGATTTACGAGTGCTGGATAAGACCATTGGCCAGAGGGTGGAGTGACCGTAACTCAGTAATACACCTGTTTCAGGGTTCTGGTAAGGATCTGTAAAAGCTGAGTCGAATCTTAAATAAAAGAGCAAGTGAAGCTGAACATTTTCATTCTAACCCAAGAGAAGTGAAGATCAAGACCCAGTCATTGAATCCTGAGAATGTGGTGCGCTTCCATTCGGAAATTCAGAAATAAAACCTTCAGTCAATTAATTAAATCATTGAAAGTAACACATATGAAGTGGAAAACCCATATCACTTAATTTAATACAAAATTCTAAATATAATTTCTAATTATAAATTCAAAATGAAATAACTATATTATATCATAATTCTTAATGAGCTGCACACCTTTACGGATGCCAGCATAACTGCTGCTGAGGCCGCTCCTCTTCTTCCGGTGCCTATACAGCCACACACTGAAGACCATGAGCACTACCCAGCAGGTGGCGCCGATGCCTGCGATGAAAGCAGGCTGCTTCACCACATCAGAGATGTTAGAAAAAGTGTCCTGGTCATCAAAATTCTCCCACACCTGGCCAGATGAGTCTGTAAAATGGCATGTTGATAATAAACACTAATGAGCACCTTTAATATGAATCCTTTAGTCAAATGGTAAAGCAGGACGCAGTGTTTCCACTCACAGCCTCTAAAACACAAGTGGGCTTGATTAAACATACCAGATAAAAGAGTCGATAAATACATAATGGCAGCTCGATGATAAGTGCTTCAAGGTAACAACACTCAAGTGTGTACTGCAGCACTAAAGTGTTCTAGTTTAATAGCTGTTTGTGTGTATATATGTGTGCGTTGTATTAGTTGTATAACCCACAAAAGTCCTGATAAGCAAGGCTAGATTGATTTGAGACTTGATTAAAAGTGCAAGTGTTATAAATGCCAGGTTTGTATGCGTGTATTTATATATATAGTGTCACAAAAGTCCCTGTACATTTTCTTTATCTATTTTGTTACAGGTATCATTCGGAAAGACGTGAGGCCTTCAGCATTTGACACCTTAGGCTTCACAGTTTTTGTAAGTGTATCATTTCCTTGCTCATGGCTCGCCCCTCCCTTTGCCAGGTTAGTGAGAGATCGGTCGAAGGGGTCCGCTGACCTCACACCTTGTGACTTTCTTTCTGTGGGGCTATATCAAAAGCAACGTATATGCCACTAAGCCCTGTGACCTGTCACAGCTTCAGGAATGAATCTGCACGGCCTGCAGTGAGATCGGGGAAGTCGGGGAAGAAACGTCGGAGAGGCCTTCGTCCGAAGGTAACTGAAGGTTGGCAAAAATAGAGGCACTCGTGAAGGTATACAGATAGTCTTCAAGGTGTTGGAACGTGTTGGCAAGTCTAGCAAGTAAAACTATAATGATTCCTTTGTTGATATTGCAAATACGAATACACTCAGTTTCTTGGGTAATTTTTAGGAATTTATTAAAAGTGTAAAGTGACTTTTGGGACACCCTGCATATATAAAGCCCTTCAAACAGCAACAGTTAAAACCTGTTAAAACTGTATATGATAACACGCACCACAATTTGTTGACCTGCCTCTACTTGCTACAGTGCTTTGAATAAATATTTACACCCCTTTTGAACTTTTTCTCATTGTGTAGTGTTACAAACTGGGACTTGGGACTGAAATGGACTCTAGCACCAGCGTTTTTGGTGCAATTTCTACATTATGTGTCGGTTTGTGTATGACATGAATCACACGTAAGCGATCTTGTCTGAAAGTACAATCAAATTTTATTTAGAAGGGAACTGAATAAATTCAAACTGGAATTCAAATATGTTCGGAAGTAGTCGGTCGAATTCGAGGTAAATGATCCGTATTCGTGGTCTTGGTGAAACATTTTGGACCTGTGCAAAATTCTGGTATGAAATTAGAATTAATAGATATTATTATTAGATATTTAAAGGTTTTCGAAGGGACCGCATTTTGAGCATAATGGTGGTATTTTCATCCGAAACCAACCGAAAACGACGTTGCACTATTCGCGGCTATATATCGCTTACGTGTGAGTCAGCTTTAAGTGAACCAAACTGACTTTCTAAGTGAAATTAATTTTCTCAAAAAGTCTTGTAAATACATCCATTAAACTTGAGATGATTATTTCTGTTATATCTTTGAAATTTTTTGTCCAATTGTAAAATGTTTTGGGTCATTTTAAAATGAAAGTGCATAAATCAAAAAGTCAAGGCCTTAGGACTCATTCTGGGGTGTTGGGTCATATATATAATCTAAATCAATGCCATTTCATATCAAGGTTGTAATGCAATCTTAGAAATATGAATAATGTGTAATCTAACCCAGCTGAAAGAAAGTGACATCACTCTTGACCCCTGGTCCAGCTCCATTGCTGGCAGCGACCTCCACACTGTAGCGAATGCCAGGCGACAGACTGGGGATGATAACGGAAAAAGTGGAACCGTCCACAGTTCGGTTGACATGGTATCGACTCTCATTTCCAAGGCACCAAATCTACAGTGGGATCAAACAGTGGAAAATATTCAGCCATGATGATCAGCTGTCAGTTTTCTAATAAGAGATCATAAAACACTTCACTCATAGTAAACCTAATCTCAGTGAGCAAGCCACTCATTGACTTTTAAAGCACCACTTCTGCCACTAGGGGTCTGTATATCGCTTCGGTTGCATTTAATTGCTTCCTACACTGTACTTGCTCTACCACCACTATATAGCACCCTCTATGGTCTGAAAGAAGTGATGTCTTCTTATTACCTTGTACTCCTGGACCACTCCATTCTGTTCTTCCTCTGGAGGTGGTTGCCAGGCGACCAGGATGGCTGTCCCGTTAGTGTCACTCTTGGTGATGGTAACTCCACGTGGGGCGCCACTGGGAGCTGCGATGATGGGTAGGGGAGAAATATGCACTTTTGAAAGAAATCTTAGCACAATTCTTTTTCTTATTACATTCTATTAGGTGCCCATTTCCAGGCTATTGCATCAGATGGACTACCAGCCCAGTCTGTCTTTTCGTTATTCCAAGCTAGAATTGTCATGACTGCAGCGTTGTGACGCAAAAAAAAAAAAAAAAAAAAAAAAGGGGTGGGGGTGCCTCAGAGCACACTTTTCCATGCTGTAAGTAGCTTTTACGTAATAAACCCCAGCTCGTAGCACAACTGCTTGAAGTGTCCTTGCAAAGTCTTTAATTGTTGGAGTCATTTTGGTTGATTGTGTGTGTGTGTGTGTGTGTGTGTGTGTGGAAGAGAGAGAGAGAGAGAGAGAGAGAGAGAGAGAGAGAGAGAGAGAGAGATTTGTGTGGAAATAACAGCCTTGAAAATTGCCCTTACACTGTCTCTGCACTTAACAGCAGACGTTCTAGGCCTTTAGGGTCACATAAAGCCACAAATGGTGAGGTGAAGTGCAAATATGTATCTTTGACATCAGGAAATATCTCGGGAAGCTCAATTTGCTGCTTATTCTTCTGGAGAATTAAAGAATTAAAAGAATTAATTAGAAAGTTGCAGGGCATGAGGCTGATGAGTGTAATTAGAATGAGTCAGTCAGTTTGCCTTCAGGCGGAGCAGCTTCATCACTTTGGTTTTAAATATAATTCAGACTGTAGGGATGCCAGCGGGCCAAGGCTAGGCCTAGCTAGAAGAATTTGCAAAGCAATTAGCTACACCATTTGCACTTTGGACAGCTGAAATCCATGGCACAATGTGATATTTATTATATTCACCACAAGAATTTCTAAACAACTGCGGTTTATTAGAACATGCCCACAAAAACTTATTCCATAAAAGTGCCTCATTTGGTCCTTCAATGACCTCAGCGCTAGTCTCATTAGTGATATCATCACAAAATGCATCATCTGCATTTCTAGTTTATTACACAAGGCATCTCCGTTGCCACCGATAAAGCATGAGCTGGAATAATGATGAGCAGATTAATCTAGCCAGTTAGTGGTGTGTAAATAACAAACCTAATGCTTGATGCGTGAGAAGGCTTGTGAGAAAATCGACTCTGTTTGTAGTGTTCCTTCATAAAGGACTTGATTTTCACAGCATTGCACTCACCCTCCTCCAACGTTCTGACCACCTTCACCTCGCTGTCAGCTCCCTGGAACTCGTCGAAGAACGGACGCACTTTAAACTCATAAGTGACGCCCTTTTTGAGTTGAGGTACAACAGCGCTGTCCTCGCCAGGTGTGCGCACTTCAAACACTCCCCATTGACCGCGGGGTTCGCCGGACTCTGATGATGGCCGATACATGACTTTGTAGCCCTGAATATACTGAGACTGCTGCTCCACCTAGAGAATGTGAAGAGAACAACACACATAGAATCAAAGACTAATAAAAAAATGAATGACGAGTGACAGAAATCAGTGACAGGTTTTACAACAGAGGGGGATTTTTTGCAGATTTACAGTATGTGCAGACTTAATACCAAATCTGCACACATCAGGATTTATCCTGCACATGAGACTACAGATTTAAGGGTTATATGGACAGTTACACAAGAATGTTACAGATAGAGTTTGCTGAAAGCAGAACTGTGTCTCAGTTACTCATGATTCTGACCTTTTATTTAAGCACATTTTTTCTCAAGGAATATCAGCTTGAGCAGGGACGCAACGCAGTATAAAATCTAGCTCCACTGGTCAATATCACATTACAATACAACCCCAATTCCCAAAAAAATTGGCACACTTCATAAACCCCTATTTTATTCACAATATAACATAAAAACATTTCAAGTATTGAAAGCTGGCCTGGCGAGCTGTCCAGGGTGTACTCTGCCCTGGCACAGAGTTCTCCGTGACCCTAATTAGGATTGAGCGGTTCAGAAAAGGAATGAATGAATGAATATTGAAAGTGAGACATTTTACTATTTGAAGGGGAAATTTAGATCATACTGAATTTAATGGCAGCAGCAGGTCTCAAAAAACCTTGGGACAGGGGCAACAAAAGGCAGGAACAATAAGTGGTCAGCAAAATGCTGCATTTCTGATGGTATAAAGTGCATTAGTGGCAATGGAATTGGCAGCTTGCACATCTGGAAAGGCATCATCAATGTTGAAAGGTATTCTATTATGAATAAAATATGGGTTTGTAGATCACTGCATTTTATCTTTATTTACATTTTAGGGTACTATTCAAACGATTGGACACACATTATACCTCAGTTAGACCACTATGGGTGGGATGACTTTATGTTACTGTGTTATAGCAGCTGTAAGAAGCAATTGCTCCCTCACCAGGCTTGTTTTTTCCCCGTTTCCTGAAATTATGCTACAATTCACTGTAGCATAACACTGCAGTCAAAGGTTGCGATGAAAGGGCAATGGGACAGTCAATCAACTCATAATTTGGGAAATCAGGAACTTGGGCAGCATCCAACTTGTCTAATGTTATTCCAATGATTTAAGGCCACTTAATATAAATCAAATATTGATCTATCTATCTATCTATCTATCTATCTATCTATCTATCTATCTATCCTTCTATCTATCTATCTATCTATCTATCTATCTATCTATCTATCTATCTATCTATCTATCTATCTATGTTTAACTTTTGACTTGTACTGTTTACAGTGGCCCAACCTTTTTTGGATTCGGGGTTGTATATGTGTTGGGCTATGCTCACAAAAAAAAACAAAAAAAAACAAGAAAAAAAAGAAAACAACAACCACAGAAAATCAATATTCAATACGTTAAATACACCTCTGTATCCGAACTCTGATGTATCTATTAGATTTAAATCTCTGACTCTGAATAATAACTAAATAAGACATGAGTTGGTTGAATATTCAGTGAATGCATTAAACCCTCATTGAAACCCTATTTACAATTTATTTGTTTAAACCACGGGTATGACCTATGCTCGGATCCTGTCCAGAAAGACACAATTAAAAACCACATGCGCATGCAAACAGCAATCTCAGAGCTGATAAATAACATGGCCTTGAGTCGCTGTGGGCTGGTGGCTTGAAAAGACAGGATTATCCTGTAGTCTGTGAGGGTATGTGCATGTGGAAGAGCTCAGACAGAGTCCCATTGCCCCTCCCCAACACAAAACCACAGCATGAGATCACTATCACCAACAACTCCTGACTCCACTCACATTGCGACTGGTTAGCATACCACCACGGTGCTCGTTCAATAATCCCAGCACACTCAAGAAGGCGAGGGCAAGCAGCATCACACCATTCTATTCAGGGAGTTGTAAGGTGGTTATTGGTTCTCATCTGTCCCCAGCTGTTTCAGCTCAACAGGAGTTGAGCTTAAGCAATTGATCCTGCTCTGTGCAATCTGAAACCATTTGAAGAAGCCCGCACTCCCTTCGGTGGTGCTTTAGAACATAACCACGACCATATATTATCAACAAAACACACTAATGACAACGTAAGCTTCCTTTTTCTTTCAAACAGGCTCAAGGCCCAACCAGATTTCACAAGCATTTGGCCACTCCCCCACACTGGCACTGCTAAACTATTTACATTCTGTGTCTGCATTTGGAATGGCTGCTCTGACGTATGTTTGTGTCAGCTCATTCATCATGATGAACTCGTGTCCCTGGGCCATGGAAAGGCTGACAGGGCGCGAAGCGGAGAGCGCTTGAGAATATTTAAACAACCTCTCCCGGTTGCGCTGATAAAAACTCGTTTTGTCAGCACAGGTGGTCCCAACTAAACTACAAGTGGGTCTGCTTTAACAGGACCTGCAGTGTGTTGTGTTGGCTATAGAGGCAGGCTGTTACACTAATACTGCTGGAAACACTGCTGGCATGACACAGTAGGCATGACTAACATGACCTATAACAAAGCACAGGGTGTTGCTTACATGTTTTTGGGTTAACAGGGATGTGTACATGTATATCGAAAGAACTGACAGACAAAAGTAACAGATTCAAGCAAAGCCTCGTGAATCGCGCAAAGTTTTAAGCATGCCTCAGCCCTCTAAAGATAGAGAATAGTTATTCTGTTCAGGTGGAAATGATGACCCATGATCCCCCCATGTTGATCATAGAGACAGCAGACAATCAAGGGAATGTTAGCTTAGGTATATAGAGCAGGATGGCCAGCTGTAGTGTGACATGCTTTCTAAGGAAATCTGTGTTAGCTCTCATTCCCCGACATTGGTAGCAGTGTCATGGGGGATGCTGGCGCCAATCCCAACTGATTTCTGTCAAGCTGTGGGACATACCCCGAACAGGTTGCATATCTATTGCCACACTAACACAGACAAAATAACCATTTACAATCCTATTCACACCTATGGGCAATTTAGAGTAGCCAGTTGACCCAATGTGCATGTTTTTGAACAGTGAGAGGAAGCCAATGCTCCAGTTGGACATGAGGTTTGAACCCAGACCTTCTTTTTATGAGGTGACAATGCTAACACACTGTCCTATTAGGGGAGGCATATTTACCTATATAGAAATGATCAGAAGAGCTCTTATGTGAAAACTAACAATGAATATCCAAAGGAATTGGAAGCAAGGTTGATAGTGTCTCTCACCGTCCACTGCACCCTGACTGAGGACGATGAAATGATGGTGGGATTGTGCAGGTAGATCACAACATCCCCCAGTTCCTTCTGAATCTGACGGTGGTCCACTCCCTGAATGGTTGGGGGAGTGTCTGCAAAAATAATGAAAATAAATATTGCAGTGAGCAAAAACAATTGATTCAATTAATAAATCTATGTATGCTTATAGAACAATCAAGAAAAAAGTCCAACTGTAGTGAGCCGGGTCTCATCTCCACATTACTCTTACTGTAACTGAAGACAGGAAAGACCACAATGCTAGAGATTCACCTTGTGTTCGTATGGCATCTGTTATAGGACTGGGGTCACTCAAGCCGTAAGCATTGGCTGCCCTCACCAGAAAGAGGTACACTGCACTAGGCTTCAGACCCTTCAGTGTGAAGGATTCAGTCTTCACGTGGTCAGCAAGTGTCACCCAGCTACTCCCAGATGCATGGCTATAATTACAGTGTAGGAGAGAACATTTCAATTTACATTGTAATCTTATCAGAAGACATGTACACAGATGGCTCAGGGTTTCTAAGGCCATGGTGCAATATGCAAGATATTATCACAGATCTATACACACTTCATTTCCCATTCCAGCAACGAGAGCAAGCAACCAATGACATTTGAATTTAGATTTTATCAATTTTGTGCAAAACAGTCATCATCAGCTAAAGCAGCAAATGCAAATCACTGGTCCTAGTAAACTTACATAAAAATGAATGATAAACCCATTGCAGCCTGCTACCTTACTTCATCATGTGTTTTTATATTAATATTATAGCAATATACAATACTGTAAACATGCCAATAAACTTCAGATATACTGCCTAGCCAAAAATAAATAAATAAATAAATAAATAAATAAATAAATAAATAAATAAATAAATAAATAAAAGGTTGTGCACTCTTAATATTTTGTTTGACTGCCTTTAGCCTTGAGTACAGCATCTCAGCTGACTTTGGGTGAGGGCAGGGTACACCCTGAACAGTTCGCCAGGCCATCGCAGGACCAACACACATACAACCATTCATACTCACTCTCACATCTAGGGGCCATTTTGCATGTTTTTGGACTGTGGGAGGAAACCCGGGGGGAACCCACGCAAGCACGGGGGGAGCATGCACACTCCACACAGAAATGGCTGAGCCCGGGATTCAAACCCAGGCCTTCTTGCTGTGAGGCTGATGTGCTAACCACGGGGTCACTGTGCTGCCCCTTTTTAAATTGATAATGTAAAAAAACAACTACTCCAGAAAGTCTTTTCTGGCAAATCCCAAAGACTTTCAATAGTGTTAAGGTCAGGACTCTGTGGTGCCAGTTCATGTGTGAAAATGTTCCCTCATGGATCACTCTTTCACTATTGGAGCCCCAATTTTATATCCATACCACCAGGGGAAAAAAATGAACGGCACAACCTGATAACATTCAGGCCGTCAGCTGACTTCATTTTATTGTTACCTAATGTTGCTGAGCCTTGACCTGTCCAACGAAAGCAAGAATGCCATGGTGATTACATGCTGTATTAGAGTGCAACATTTTTAATTTGTACGAGCAGTGTATTTTGGCTACTAAAATTATATAGAGCTTAACAAAAGCAGGACACAGCAAACCCACAAGCAATAAGATTGCTTATGAGTGTGCTCATACTGACTGGCTGCTTGATACAATTCATACAGTGGAATTCCAGAAGAATTTAAAATCCAGGACAATATAATAAACACAATACAATGACACATATGCATCTATACAGTGCATACAACAATACAGTGTAAGGAAATAATACTGACTGTATTGGTAAGATACAACACACAGAATGAGCTATTTCAAATCCAGGGATAATTTCAGTGAATTTCAGTCACCCTGACAACCAGTGACATTTGTGTCATCCTTCAAGTTGGTAAAAAGCCCCCAAACATGGCAGTAGCACATTATTTCATTTACCTGAAAGCCTCGACGACATAAGACGTAGGTGTGGCTCCATTTGCATTGGCCTTCCATGTCAATGTGACAGAGGTGCGAGTAACATCGGTCACCTCGGGCTTGGAGGGTGCACTGGGGATCAGGTTTGGATCCGTGGGTCTGCCGGGCTGGAAAACCACTCCAAATTCTAAAAAATGTCGAATCACACACATCTCAATTTCAAACAAACTGAGAACCAGTCTGTCCTGGAAAATCACCAGTTAGTTTACTGTTGATTTTGGAAAATTACTGTATGAATGATCAGCGATTCCAAACAAAATGCTTCAAGTCGGTTCAGTAAGCACACTATTAAGAGATAAGGATTACCTTCCACAGCCAGGTATGCTTTCCATGATGCCTCCCCGCTAGGACTGGTGGACACGCAAGTGTAAACTCCTGTATCACTAAGCTGTGAGTCACAAATATTTACCAAAAAAAAACACTGTAAACTGAAGTGGTTCTGCACAGAAGAGGATTTTACACATAAATCCACTTCAGCAGAGTGAAGAGACAATAGTAATTGCAGAGGAAAAGAGGTTATGTCAGCTTGGCTATTACAGGCAATTTCGCAGATTGCTGTGAAAGAGAAGGAGTTGTTAAATTGAGTTCATGAAGATCTTTGTAAATGGAATACCATCTGTAAGTACATCATGTTGTGGTATAAGTGTACTGCATGGCTGCAGAGAAGTGCTATGAAATGACATCAATGGATATCTTCCTACCTTGGCATAGCGGATCTGCAGAGCTCCGGTGTCCAGCTGGGAGATTCGTGAGTCATGCGTGGACACGAGTACGCCGTCCTTCTTCCAGAGCACCGTTGGAACAGGAGTGCCAGTTGTTACGCAGTTCAGCATCACCGTCCCATCTACAGCTATGGTCTGGTTCTCAGGCCCTTGTCGAATCACTGGAGGAGGCCGATCTGAAACTACTATTGTGCAAAGAAAAATCGAGAATGAGAAAAGCATGAAGATAATGAGGATGAAAAAAAAAAAAAAAAACATCAGTAGAATTATAGTGAGGTAAATAAGAGCTGTGGAAAAGAAAGAGAAATTAGATTTTCCAAAACCCTCCAGCATCTGGCTAATCATTTGGCTGCAGCATGTGGCCTTCACCAAATAACGGCAGAACAACTAATAAAAAAAAATCTCATTTGGGCACTAGGCTTTTACTTTCCTTATATCAGTGAGGAAACAGAAAAAGAATTATGACTCAAAGGTGGTGGTATATTGGAGAGGGGGTGGGGGTGGAAGAGACATGGTCACACCTGAAAAACAGCCCGAGGCAGAGAATGGTGATTATTAACATAGACTCAGAGAAAGAAAAAGCATGGGGGAAGGGACGAGGAAGCACACAGTGCTGAGTGCTTGGCTAGATTCAATCAAACACGCTCCATCCTTGTTTCATTTCCATTAAGTGTAATTGAGTGTACACTGAGTATGGGAGTTCCATTTCGTGCCTGCCTCTGCCTGTGCGGCAAACGAGAGAGCATTAAAATTACCATATCATTACCCACAGTCCTAAAAGCACGCGGTATCAGCCGCTTCTTCTGCCACCTAGACAAGCTCTGCCTGGTACCACCCTGGGCAATTATGCTCATTAAACTGATGTATGTACATTGACTGGACACATGCACACGTCCAGACTGTTTTGATGCTGGTTATGTAGGTGTAATTACTTTACAGATCTTGAAGGGTTTTTAATTTTGCTTTTTAAGTAAGTGTTGTGATTACTGTCGCCAACCAGCAGAGAGGAGGAGATGGGGTCAGCTGGATATCTTGCTTCATAGCTAAAATGATTGTGTGTGTATGTGTGTATGTGTGTGTGTGTGTGTGTGTGTGTGTGTCAATCCTCAGAGTAAAATGGTAAAAGGAAATCAAAGACAAGGACAGCGACTGTCTTTGTGTATCCAGTTGCTATGGAAACAGAACATTTTTAAACCAGTAGGTTTGAGCCTCAGGGATGTCTTGTTTACTCCACTAACCATTAGAAGGCAAGGGAAATGCAGGATGACCATCATACAGCCAAAAAGTACAGCCATGTAAAAAAAACATACGGAGCAGTCTGTACTGTAGCAATGGAAAAGACCCAACCATTCCCCTAACACTGAATAGATAATCAAATCATTTCCTACACCACGGATATGCAGGCTTTTATCTCTGTCACCAGGATTCCAAATTGCCACCATTTCAGTCCCTATTGTCTTCATTATTTTTCTTATCAGCTGTTACTGCAGTGCGTGTATGTTCTCCCTCACCGTCTGTAACCTCCAGCAGGGCCTTGGTGATGACGCTGCCGGCGATGTTGAGGGCCTGACAGCTGTAGTGTCCTCCATCGGCACGTTGTACGTCTGTGATGGTGAGATCGCCCGTCTGAGAGACAGAAAAACGGCTGGAGGGCTGCGGGGGCTGGTAGGAGAACAGAAGGTTCTGCCAGTGCAAGAATAGGGGGAGGAGAGAAGAGAGTAACATATTTAAAGTTTAGTCACTTATAAACTTTGTTTGTTTTGTACGAATAAACTATTTCATGACAGTTTATTTAATTCGACATTTCTGAAAATCTTTCAAATATTTTAATATGATGTGAGAGGAAGTCTTTTTGTGTCATAACATGTTAAAACCAATCAGCTTCCAATATGCAAATGCATCAGTGTAACATCAGTTTACAGGTAGGAGATGGGATGGGATATTTTTCAATTACAATGTGAATTTCTTCAGAAGTGTAAAGATCTTTGTCAAGCAAAATGACTATATTAATTCCATCCTTCCACTCATCCGTCCATCCATTTATCCATCCATTAATGATCTACACCACATATCCATCAGGGCTGCAGTGGGAAGTGTCAATCCCAGCTGACTTTGTGCAAGAGATGGGGTACACCCTGAATAGATCACCAGTCTATCACAGTTCCACCACAGACACAAACAACCATTCACCTTCAGGTTTACACTGATAGGCAATTTAAGGTAGCCAGTTGACCTAATGTGCATGTCTAAGTGCTATGAACTATAAACATGCAAACTCCACACAAAAAGGCCGCAGACAGACGCTAGCCTCGAACCCTGTGAGGTATCCGTGCGAATTATTGAAGTCGGTAAACAAAATTAAACAGAAATAAAAACCCACAATATAATAAACAAGATGTAGCAAATGATATAATAACTTAAATAATGTGCAAACATGATATCTAAAGCTTTTCAGAATAATTCATGCAAAAGAAACAATTTATCCCTAGTTTAAATAAAGTTTTCTTTAAGTCAAGTGATTAAAATTTTGATTCAGATTTTTATAATCCACTATGGAAAATTATTTTATTACAGTTTACTCACTATTGGTAATATATTGTTCTATTAAATACCTACATCTGTATACTCGATTCATTTCTCAATTATTTACTGTCAGATGCTCGTGTGATGCCTGTATTTGTTTTACAGTTGATATTAGACGTAGCTAACTGGGTTATCAAATGCCGGCCTGTCACTGTCTATGGTGGGAGGCATGTAAAAGAACCATTGCTGATTTTCGTCGAGTAGGCTGCATAGCCGTCAGCGTGTTTCTGCCCTGAGATGGCCTGGCAAGCTGTCCAGGGTGTACTCTGCCCTTGCCAGCCTCCCCGCGACCCTAATTAGGAATAAGCGGTTCAGAAAATGGATGGATGGATGGATGGATGGATGGAATATTAGACGTCATTAGTATACACTGTAAGATGAATAAGAGTTTCCCAGATTAGATCTGAGTCATTTCAATATCCAGGTCAGTTATGTATATTTCTTATTCTTCCAGAGTGCTTAACTTAAACTCCTTTCTTGCAATATGAATAAAATGAATTCAGAATACTCTAGAATTAGAAATCAGTTTGTAATGAGTCTATTACTGGCATTTCTCTGTGATAGAAAAACTGGCTCTGGACCCAAAGATGAAACATTAATTTTTTTGTCCATTCATTTATTGGACAAAATGCTTAATCCTACTAGGCTCGCATAGATGCTTGAGCCTATCTTAGCCAACTCTGGATTACACCCTGAACAGCTCGCCAGTCCATCACAGGGCCAACACACACACACACACAACCATTCACACTCACTCTCACACCTAGGGGCAATTTGAAAGAGCCGATTAGCCTAATGTGCATGTCTTTGGACTGTGAGGAAACTGGAGTACCCGGAGTACCCAGGGGAAACCCACACAAGCACGGGGAGAACATGCAAACTCCACACAGATACATCCTCGCCATGAGTTGGACTCGAACCCAGAACCTTCTTGCCGTGAGGTGGACATGCCAACCATTACGTCCCAGTGCTGCCCAGAGATGGAACATAAACAGGGTGGGTATAAAACCTCTTACCTGGCTGCCCTCTCTCTGCCAAAATATGGCTGGTTGTGGGTTGCCCATCGCCTCACACTGAAATGTGACTGTCCGTCCCACACCCACTACTTGGTTGCGTGGCCGAATAACAAACGTAGGAGGCACTACACAAGAGAAGACAAGACAATGTGAGATTGAAAACAAAATACAACAGATTTAAAAGATATTAGGATAATATGTGAGATACTGTAATAACAATCAAAGTATTACATCAGATCACAAATAAAGAGAAAAATCACGTTTACCTTTTTTTTTTTTTCACATTTTAAATTTACCCATTAATGTGATCAGAGCTGTTTCTGCTCAGAGCAGCTCAGTGTCATACATGTTATGGAAGATGGAGGAGGATGATGGGATTATGATGGGAATGGACCGGTTCCTGTCACTAGCTCTAGAGTACATGGGTGATGGATGACAACTTACCAGATGTAACTAAAAGAGAGAAGAGAAAAAGAAAGAAAACACCAAATATATCATACCTTATGAATTATAAGAAATGTCAAGGAACAAGTGAACAGCAATGTGTCAACACTGCCATAACATTAACACCACCTGACTGGTCTGCAGCTAGTTATCCCCACCCAACAATCTGCAGTGCACTGTGTGATCTAACACCTTTTTATCATAGTCAGAATTAACAGTTTCAGCAGTCTGTGCTACAGTAGCTCTTGTGTGGGATCAGACCAGACATACTAGCCTGGCATCACTGAGCCTTGGGTACTCATGATACTCTTGCCAGTTAACTGGTTGTCCTTCCTTGGACCACCTTCGGTAAGTACTTACCACTGCATACCAGGAACACCCCACAGCACGTGCTGTTTTAAAGATGAATACACCCAGTTATTTACCATCACAATGTGGCCCCTTGTCAAAGTCTCGCAGATCCTTAAGCTTGCTCATTTTTCCCGCCTCCAACACATCAATTTCGAAAACTGATTTCTCACTTTCTGCCTAATGCATTGGCAGTTGTCACTGTAACTAGGTATTTAATGCTATTTACTTTGCACACAGACATTTACACTTTACAGACAATATTACTTGAAAAATCGCCACTGCATTTATATTTCATTTTATATATTTTTGTATATATAATTTATATATATATTTTTTGTATTTTTTGTATGTTTTATATTTACATTGACATTTAACTACAAAATCCTTTAATAGATTTAGTTATAGTAATTGTTATTGTTCTTACTTCTTGTTATTTTTATAGCTTATTCTTCACATTTTAGGACAGTCGTACAAAGCATTTCACTACATATTGTACTGTGTATGATTTTGTATGTGACAAATAAATTTGAATTTGGCTTATCGGTGTGTGTGTGCTTATTGGTGTGATCTTGGTAACAATTCCAAGGTCTTATGTATGAAAATATAAAGACATAAAAAGAAAGATACAATGATCTAAATCATCGAATCCACTGATTTTTTTAATTGAAAACTTAAATTTAAACACCACTGGTTGATTGATCTGGAGCCTATCCCAAGACTGCTCGGGGCTGAGGTAGGAACACTGCCTGAATTCCATACGAGTCCATTGGGGAAGTGAGATGAAACTGGAGAACCCCAAAAGCAAACAAGTGGACATAGGAAGACAAGCAACCCTGGACTTGTGATGAGATAATGCTACCAAGTGAGTCACCATACTACCCAGCACACATAGTACATATTGTATTATTTTCATCTATTACTTTTCATGAATGTACTACTAAAAATGTTTAGGCATTCACACTGCATTCATTCCTTCTTTTAGTTAGTGATTCATTCATTAATTTGCTGAACCGCATAATCCTACTTGGGTCACAATGAGGCTGGAGCCTATTTCAGCCGACTCTGGTTGGAAGGGGTACACCTTGAGCGCCAGTCCATGGTGAGGCCAACACACACAAGCATTCACATTCACACTTACACCTAGGGCCACTTTGAAACAGCCAATTACCCTAATGTACATGTCTTTTGCGGGAGGAAACCAGAATACCCAGAGGAAACCCACACAAGCATGTGGAGAGCATGCAAACCCCACACAGAAAGGCTCTCGCTGAGACTGCAACACAAGTCCAGGACCTTCTTGTGCTGAAGTCGCATTTCTCCATCTGAACAGACAATGATTTGTGCTACTGCCAGTGCTGTTATTGGGCAATGTCTTTTCCGCCAACCTGCAAATCTGGAATGTTGATGCAAGTACTGAGTGGGAAACCTTGACATCCCAACTGCACAAACAGCACCGGTGATGCCGTGTGCCTGTAGGGGTGACAGATCATGAACGAGAGCTTTGTTGTTGTTGGCCTGAAATCAGGCCCTTGACCCAGCCCTCTCTACGTGGACATGTTTTTAAAGTGAGCCAGTTGATTAATATGTGAACTGCAGACATCAAACAAGTCAATGCCTTGCTCCCAGAGTGCAGTGCAGCAGGAAAGCGGACATTCCATTATATGGCTGCTTCGATTGGTATTAGATGTGCAATTAGTCAAGAGGGAGTCATAGGCCAGACTACTGTTATAGCCAGTCGCTTGTTCCAGTATGGTTAGGATATGCAGTGCTTCTACTTAAAGCAAAAATAATTGACTGGCTAAGGCCTGATGTGTTGATTTGGTTATTCTGTGGAACTATAATACCACATATGGGACATCTTACTAGACAGTAAACTCAGACAAAATCAAGAAATCATACATTAAAAAGGTGTTAAAATGGCACAATAAGCAAGTAGGCTTTCAAATGCACTCCCTCTGTTTATATTGTTCACGCTGGAACTGTAGCATGTGATCCGTGATGTGTAAAGTATGTTTATTGAAATAAGTGAAGCCCGGGGCATGAATTTCTCTGGCAGCTTTATAGAGTGAGCCAGAGGGAGTGCCAGGAGGACAGACGGGTGTTTGTCTCCACCATCGTGCACAAGGTGAAAGTGGCATGGAGGATAAAGGCCTTGTGTCAGAGGGTGGGTGTTAGAGGGAAACCGCAAGACAAGGCGCAGGTTGTTCAGGCCCCTGTGAGACCCACAGGGCCTGTGTTGCATTGTAAGGTGTGAAAAGCTTTGGCTGAGAGCAGGCTTGAATTACGACCCTGTTTCTCCCCAGGGACATGTTTGAGTGAAGTTATGACACCCAAGTGAGGACATTAAAAAAGGCACAGGCAGAAAGGCTGCATGTGAGTATACGTGATAAATTCCCTTCCTGTTGGCTACTTCATTTCCTTTAAAGATACTTTTCTAGTTGGACTGAAAATGTTCACTCTCTCTCTCTTACTCATATATACACAGTAACAAGCCAAAACAAGTCTTAGAACATGAAACTGTCACTAATGTTGTTTTAATGGACCAAGATTGACAACGTTGCACTCTCACCCGGGTCACAAAAATCTCAGCCCAGCAGACTGGAGCACTTTAATCAGAGCGGTGCCTGAAGAATAATTATGGCAGTCATAAAAGACCTGCGTGGATTTTTTATTTATTTATTTTTTTTTACACCACAGTGAGTGAGTGAAGTGATGGAAAACCAGAAAGTAGAGAGGAACGGGGGGGGTATTTTGGAAGAAAAACATCTGCACCGGTTCTGTGCCGCTCAATGGTGGATGACCGGGCTGGTTCGGATTTCCAGCCCTGATTGGCAGCAACCGTGACTGAGGGTAGTGTAGAAAGCCTTCTTTCTAACGTCTTCTTGCTTTAATCAGGCTGAAGCAGGATTTTTTTTTTAAGGAAACTAATGTACCAAAATAAAACCGTGGGGTCGCATCAGTATGAAGAGCTACAGAGTTTAATCAAAGTACATGGAAAAACAATTATTTCTAACTGCATTACACGGCACCAGCTTTTTTATATCATACAGAGCACAAACTTAATATGAAGTGTGCAAAACAAATGGCAGTCTTTCATTATCAACTTTGCAATGAATTATAGACGATCTGATGCACCCTATATTTAATTATATGAGGACTATAAAATTAAATTTGCAGTCAGAGGAGCTTTGAGCACTCCCTCTAAACACACCCACACACATACACACATAAAGACACTGTAATCTTCATCATCTCTCGCTTGCATGTATCACTCCAAATGAGATAATCATTGCTGTTTGTCAGACAGCAGCGATGTTATGTCTGTTTCCTCTAGGCTAGCCTTTCTTCTCTTCACCATCACCCTCATCTTACTGTCTCTTCCCTCTGTTACTAAGTATCTTAGTGAAGTGGGGGAAAAAATGCACTGCGAATAAAGCTACAGCATGTTTGCATGGCCTTCCAACTCATACAATCAGACTCATTATCCATCGTTCCTTCTCTTCTTTCTCTCTTTTGCCTTCGCTCTTGCCACTTCGTTGCTTCCCAGGTCTGGAATTAGACTGTGTAATTGGAAACATGCTATTTCCCCAGCATGGGACTGGGGCTTGTCTGTAATTAGGCCATCCTCCCTCCATGTGTCTTTGGCTGGGTGTCATTGGGGCAGACGATTGGAGGAGGTGGAGGAAGAAGAAAAAGAGGAGGAGGAGGAGGGGTGATAGAAAAGCAGCTCCGCTCTCCAGCTCATTTCCTCTCTTCAAAGAGGGGCTGAGAGCTCTGCTAACATGTCCCTCTCCTGCCCACGCTCTCCCGGAGGATCACAGGCATGCTGCAGTGGTCTTTGCCACTAAAACCCACTTCCCGTGACCTCTAGTGACATGGCATACTGCAGCCATGGGTTCAAAAGCTATTGTGGGCTTTTTGAGGATATACAAGTTTCCAGTCACCAGGCTGTGGGGAGACTGATCTTAACAAATGAATCAGTGAAGTAAAATGATTGCTGAACTAGCAATCTCACACACACACACACACACACACACACACACACACACACACACACACACACACACACACACACACTTAAGAACTCTAAATATACTAGTTTTTTTAATGGATGCTCTACCAGTATTATCATACAGAGTAATAAACCAAAATGAACCATCTTTAATCTTTAATAGTCATGCTTCTAGCAAGGCAGATTCGGCAAGTCATATGAATGTTGCATGGAGGACAACCTTAATAGAAATAAAAACCCAAAAAAAATACATGTAAAATTATTATTAAAATGAATATTATTTTTTATAAAATTAAAAATATATTTAAAATAAATCCACATTGTATGGCTTTAGGGGCGGCACGGTGGCGCAGTGGTTAGCACGTTCGCCTCACAGCAATGCATGTTCTCCCTGTACCTGTGTGGGTTCCCTCCAGGTACTCCGGTTTCCTCCCACAGTCCAACATGCACAGTAGGCAAATTAGCTGTTCCAAATGGCCCCTTGGTGTGAGTGTGAATGGTTGTATGTGTGTTGGCCCTGCGATGGCCTGGTGAGCTGTCCAGCGTGTACCCCGCCCTTGCCCGGAGTCGGCTGAGATGGGCGCCAGCCTCCCCGCGACCCAAATTAGGATTAAGAGGCTTAGAAAAATGAATGAATGAATAATTGTAAGGCTTTACATCTGCGCTCAAAAAGTCACTTCAATGTTCAATGAAATTTTGCTCATTTTAATAATGGATTCCTTCCTTCCTTCCATCCATCCATCCATCCATTTATTCATCCATCCATCCTTCAATCCATCAAATTCACCCATCTATTATCTACACCGCTTATCCATCATAGTGAAGCTGGAGCCAGTCCCAGTTTAATGGAGAGAGATAGCATAGACCCTGAACAAGTTGCCAATCTATTGCAATGATAACATAAACAACCATCACACTATCTCTTTCGTTCTATTCCTCCTTAAGAGGAAACTTGCACACTATATTATTTCTGCGGGAGGAAACTGAAGCACTGGCAGGAAACCCACACCAGCATGGGGAGAAAATGCAAACTCAACACAAAAAGAACCCAGCTGGCTGAGAGGTTCGAACCCCAAAACCTTTTCACTAAGAGGCAACAGTGGTAACCACTGTAGAAGATTGCAGGCCTGATGGATGCCAATATTCATGAAACTGACACTAGGGATCAGAGACTGCATTCGGATTGATGCAGATAAAAAACGATTAGCTGCTAATCTTAAAGATTTTTTCACTGGTTGTTGTACCTTTACTGGGGTTCTACCTTTTCAGAAACACTGCATTATAAGAAAGCACAGAGGTGCTCTAGATTTGAACCAAAATTTCTACCAAATGTTGGTTCCACCAATAGTTGAAGAAAAACTTTTTTTAATTTAAAAATAGCCCATGAATGCCACTTTCTGATGCAGATCCTGGCTAGTCTTCCTGTCCTCCCCTCTGCCGCATACACACTACCCTGTCAGAAATGTTGTATACTGGGCTGAGACATTTGGAACCCATGCACCAAAGGCCTGCTAGCTCAGCACAGCAAGCACAAAGACAAAACCAAAGATGGTCAGAATTTTTAATCTGACCTTAAAGCTGATTACAAACTGTATTTATAAAGCAGTATCGGTTCCCAGTAAATGCCATCATGAGGACATGAAGTCATGCCGTGGCAATGTTATGTCAGAGATTGAGTGATGAAGGAGAATGGTCCAGGAACAGCTGAGCTTATTTTTTATGGTTTATTTATCCTGCCCATGCAGGTTCGTCTCTTCAGCTACCTCCATGTGTTGCAGCAGGTGTGTTAGGGGGGTTGAGTGGTATGTGTGTGTGTGTGTGTGTGTGTGGACTCTCACCATGCACAGTCAGCGTAGCGGAAGCCTCAGCCTTGCCCACCATGTTTTCGGCGAGGCAGCTGTAGGAGCCCACGTCAATCGGAGTTACACGTCGCAACCTCAGCGTGTGGTCTTCAAGTATCTCGTACCTATAGAGAGAAGGCAAAGTGTTGTGAAACAAATCTACACAATATACACATAAACAGAGTTCAAAACCTTTTCAAATGCAAGGTCACGTTTCTGTCATTTCTTAAATCAGTCATCACCCAGTGACAGGCATATCCTCTCTAGTGCCACTGCAAAGCATGTTTTTCAGCTTTCCTTACTCATTCAACTCACAAAAGGTTTAGGATAATTAGTCATCAAAGCTGAATGAGGCATGCTCAAGCATAAACAAAAATGTTAAACTGTGCATAGCAAGAGCATTTCACACTATCACATTCTAAACTGCTTTCAAGAACACATGATAGGATCTAGAAGATCCAGGCGGCCCAAGGAAATGAAGCCCTACCTCCCCTTAGGCAATTCTCCATCCTCTTTCCTCCAGCGGACAGTGGGAAAAGGATCTCCGCGAGCCTCACAACGAAACTCCACACTCTCATCAGCCAGCACCACCACACTGGTGGGCCTCCTGGTAAAGCTCGGTCTCTCTGGAAAACACAAGCATAACAGTTTTGTAGTTTAAAAATGGCAGGGATTATCCTGAACATGCTGAATGGGTAGAAATATTATTATTAAAAAAACCGTCAGCACTTTATCACTGGTTCTAAAATCATTATTCCTAAATATACAGAAACAGGAAAAAGTCAAGTTTAAAAGAATGCTTCAGTATTGTTTCAGCTGGACTTATCAACCAAACCTAGAGTGTATGAATGATCACCACTAATCTCAATCTCATACTGTACTGAGAACAGCAAACATGCAAAAATAAATAAATAAATAAAAAAGTGTTAGTTTTTGCAAACTGTGATGAAGTAACGAATTAAAGGTGAAAAAATGGCAGCTCTGTTATGCTTAAAAGGGTATTTGTTGATTTTTGCTGGCATGATTTTGGCATGGTGGTGCAGTGGTTAGCACGTCACAGCAAAAAGGTCCTGGGTTCGAGTCTCGGGCTCTGGCGTTTCTGTGTGGAGTTTGCATGTTCCTCCGGGTATCCCGGTTTCTTCCCATGGTCCAAAGACAAGTAAATTGGCTGTTCCAAATTGCCCCTAGGTGTGACTGTGAACGGGTATGTGTGTTGGCCTGGGATGGTCTGTTCAAAGTGTACCCCATCTTCACCTAGAGACAACTGAGAAAGGCACCAGCCTTCCCACGACCCTAATAGGAGTAAGCGGTTCAGGAAACATGTGAGTGAGAGATTTTGGCATGGTAATAGATAATTGTGGGATTTCTGTTTTTGGTAAAACATGATTAATATTATTATTATTATTATTATTTATTCTCAATGAAACCAAGGTCTTCAACAGTAAAAAAAAATGTTTAACGTGTTAGTTGTAATATTGAACTTTACCAACTGCATAACTAAGTACTCCTTAGCTGTTTGACTGAAAATGGAGTTAATGTGCTGCACATTTTCCAATTATTGCTTGCAGGAAACAATTAACAATACACAGTATACGTACAAATGGTCATTTCATAAAGGTTCGCCTATGATTCTGCACAGTACTGTAGTTCATTCATTCATTTTCTGAACCGCTTAATTCTAATTAGGGTTGCAGGGAGGCTGGCGTCCATCTCAGCCGACTCTGGGCGAGGGCAGAGTACACCCTGGACAGCTCG
>JAQMYF010000016.1:543340-574709 GCA_030014195.1 Neosilurus mollespiculum
TCTATCTATCTATCTATCTATCTATATATATATATATATATATATATATATATATATATATAAACCTGGTTTGTATTAAATGAAATAAAATGTTAAATTTTTGAATGAGTACATTTTCTTGCCTATCATTGTGTGGACAACATTAAACTGAATTAAGTTACAGTAACATTCATAGAAATGCTTTGGCTTTGGCATATTAACACCAGTCCAACAAGGAAAGTCAAAACAGAGGCAAAGAAAAGAACAGACCAAGTTGGAAGAAATAACAAGCAACCCATATGAAGACCATTATACCACCGATTTCCCCCCCATCTGTAGCGAAGACTTCTTATGTGACGAAAACAGCGTATACATTTCAGCTCTCTAGACACTTCATTTGCACAGCTGGACAAACACTCAGATGTGCCATGCTAGCTGCTCTCACAAAAGGCAGTGAAGTAACACAACCTGGGCAGCTCTAAGCATGGGGTGTCTCATACTTTATACTATGTATAATGCAACCCAAAATTAAATATATATAAATGCTTCAGGGAGAAAAATACACCCAACCACCTGTACCCTTCTGTACCCAAATACACCTGTAATGACCAGATTATTTACTTATTCCAATGAATTAACTGCAATTTCCAACTTCTAACGTTTTCAGTGCAATTCTGTGAGCTTTCTGTCAGCCTGGATTTCTTCTAGCAAGCCTGAAAGTAAGAAAATTTACTACATACCATGTGGTGACGTGTATCAAGAGGGTGTGTATCAACGCGTAAGAACTTTCGTGTCAGAAAACTGCCAGACATTGTTTTATGAAGTATTTCTTATATTAAGCTCTCCATTTAAATAAGGTTTTTTTCCCACAAAGGGTGAAAATGTAGATCAGCAGGAAGTAAAAAAAAAAAAAAACACTCTTAAAAGAAAAGTAGTGAGGGGAAAGTAAATATATTTTACCCACTAATATGACTGTTTTATAAGCAATATTACTGTGCTCTCAAGGACTTTGTTTTCCCCAAGTACATGCACTTTAGGCACCTACTGAAGTTTTACCATTAGCTTCGCTCTATACATGCTGTGTGTGTGTGTGTGTGTGTGTGTGTGTGTGTGTGTGTGTGTGTGTGTTTCCGACCCAACCCCTGACTGTCAGAGATTTGTTCTAGGAGATTGGCATTAAATGAGAGGTGTCGTAGGCCGCCTGTGCAACTTCTCCATGTAGTCGAACCCCCCTTTGTTTTACCTCTCCATGGATTTCTCCGCAGTGAAGGGATATTGGAGACAGATGCCGAAAATGTCAAATTAGACCCATATCCCTGTCTAGCCCTAATGCCTCTGACATTAATGAGGAGCAGAGACTCTACCACCCTGCAGCCTGAGAGGTGAAAGGGAGAAGGAAAGAATGAGACTCAGAGAGAGGAAACGAGAGAGAGAGAGAGAGAGAGAGAGAGAGAGAGAGATTTTCTCTGGAAAAATAACACCACTCTATAAGAAAAAAAATCACCAGACATTTTCAGAGGGCCAGCTCCAGAAATTCAGCTAACTAGCTACAAAGGAAGCACTCATGTGTGTTGTTCTCTACCAGGACATGTGACAGACAGCTGTGGTGTTTCTGGTCAGAGGTGATGGACCACAGAGGAGATTCTGTGTCATATAGTCTTTTCCTGTTGCTTTAGGCAGGCGAGGCAGGCGTCACGAAGAGAAGAGTACATATGTGATTAGCGGCTCCACACTGGAGACACATCCTGCCCAGTGTCATTTGGATGGAGAGAACTGTCCTACATGACTGCACAAGTGAGCAGAAAGACAGAAAATAAGATGTGTGTGTGAGTGGGTGTGTGTGAGTGGGTGTGTGTGTGTGTGTGTGTGTGTGTGTGCGTGTGTGGGTCAGTGAGCGAGAGAGATTTAATGCATCCTGTGCTACGTCCTGGTCCTGAACAAGCGCACAAATTGCACTAATTTAGAAGCCTGTGTGCCAAAAATGGCTGCCAAACATTACTATTCATAAATACAGTGGGGATTAGAGGCCAGGCAAGAGACAGAGTGCGGCCACTGGTGCGGATGGCGGAGCAAAACAGGACACACTCAAACAATGAGAAAATCTAGCAGTTGTAATCACTCCCACATGTTCCAGCGTCAGGACGTTTACACACTCCGGAGAAAGAGAGGAAGAGAGAAAAAGAGGGATGAAGGAGGGATGAAGGAAAGAGGCCTAGGGGTGGGGTGTGTCTCAGATGAGCTGCACTGAAATGAGTGAACAAATTGGGATGACCCTGTAATTGGATGTATTTCTTTCCCGATTTTGTCCTGAGCTCTCTAAATGCACCATACAGGACGGGGGGAAAATCATAAAAGTAGGAGCGAGACAGTCTCCATGTCAATTAGACAGTATGTGACTAGTGCCTAATAGGAAACAGCTGTCTAGCATCAACCCCCCCCCCCCCCCGTAAAAAATCTATAACCTCTAGATTCGTTTCCTGAAAGATCATCCAAAATAGCTGGCCAGTTCCAATTACTGCTTCGATAATCAGCAGCTTTGAGATCCTGCAGAGATGAGACTAGACTAAGCAATGTGCTGACTATAGCACTGTACTTCTAAGGTCCTGTCCACTTGCCATGACATTGGGGCTGTTCATAGGGCTACATAACATTAACATAAGCCCTTTATCATAGCCAACATAACCTTATATTTAATATTTAATAATTAATCAGACATATACTGTATCCCATGGTCAGGGGTGCAAGCCCCACTATCAACGGGTTGTCACAGCAGGGGTGCTGGTCCACTGTCCAGGGTGTACGTCGCCCAGAGTCGGCTGAGATGAGCGCCAGCCTCCTCCATGACCCTAATTAGGATTAAGCGGTTCAGAAAATGAATGAATGTATACTGTACACCTTCATAAGTCAAGATCTCAGGCAATATCAATAATAATGGTGACACGGTGGTGTAGTGGTTAGCATGTCCACCTCACAGCAAGAAGGTCCTGGGCTCGGCGAGGGCGTTTCTGTGTGGAGTTTGCTTATGCTCCCCATGCTTGTGTGGGTTTCCTCCTGGTTCCTTCCTGCAGTCCAAACACATGCACATGAGGCTAACTGGCCCTTCCAAATTAACCCTAGGTGTGAAGATTGTCCGTGTGTTGTCCCTGCTGTCAAGGTGGTCAGGGCGTACCCTGCCTTAGACCACAGTCGGCAGAGATAGGCTCAAGCCTCCCTGCTCAAGTGGCTTGGCAAAGGAATGAATGAGTGAAGATTTTTTACACCGTATTCCAATATGTTTCAACTTGACATGAACATTAAGGGGAAGAAATAAAAACCTGCTAATATTTATATATAGACATATGAGTCTTCATATACTGTAAAGCTTATGTAAAGTAATGCAGCCCTATGAAAAATGTCCTTAAATGAAATTACTGTACTGTAGTATCATTTAAGTTTTAAAACAAAAGAAAGAAAAAACCTGGAACACCTAGAATTGGAAAAACATCAGTAAGCATCACAAACTACATACTGTTGTACTAAATAGTGTACAACAATCTGGTTTCTGTGTCTATTGTAATCCTTCCAGCAGTTGGATATGGTTTGGGATACAGCCAAATAACCTAGAGCGAGACTCAGCTTATTTCTTAGCAAATTCTATTCTATTCATTCTATCCATCTCCCAGTGGACTACTCTTATTGTCTCTTATGAAATCCACTCTGAAGTGTGTTCTTCATCAACCGGCATCTGTTCCTGAATCCTCCTAACCTGTTTGGCCAATATATCAATTCCTTAATGCAACAGGGAGGATGGAGGATGGGAGTGAGAAAGATATCTGCTTATCTCCCTCCAGGCCGATCTCTTACCCTATCCTCAATACTCCCTCTGCATTAACACTACCACTAAAAGGTGAAAGGAAGGAAAAAGGGAAAATGGCAAAAATGATTTTAGCAAGTTGCTAACACGTTCCAGGAGCACACAGACTGAAACCCTATAGGCAGCCTACAGCTGAGATGCTTCATCTTAAGCTTCCTGGTTTCTCCCTTCCATTCTCTTCACATCTGATCTTTCCCTCTGGCAAGCCATCCCATTGCTTGCTTCAAAGCTCGAGAATCCCAGCAAAAATATGGTAACCTCAGACCTTTCCTATACAGAATCAGCACTAATCCTCCAATACAAGCAGACAGAGAAGGCACTCTGCCTGGAGAGTCGGCCTTCAGCCCACTGAGCAAGGAGGCATCGCTTGGTCTTGTCTATTCAATCAGCTCACAGGAAACACACTTACAGTAAACACACACATGCACACACACACAGACACACACACACAGACACACACACACACACACAAATTTCTGACCATCCACGTTGGGCCATCGTTTTATAAAAATGTGATTAAAGTGTAGCAAGTGTGATATAAATTAGAAGCTATTTTTATTAAGATGTAAAATAATGCAATCTTTAATTCTGTAAAAACAAAACAAAATGCACCATTATTATCCTATTTGTGTTAATAACTTAAAAACTTAAACTTAAAAAACTGCTATAAAAGTGCTTCTGGCCCAGTAACAATATATATAAAATATAACTTTTACATGATACAACCTGCCATTAATTATAGATTTCACTGAGAACAACTTAATTTTACCTTAATTTTAAATTAAAATGTACCAGCACTGAAATAAACTCCACTCACATTTATAACACTGCTTTCCATTTACCTTCGGAAACCGGATGTCTGAGCTGAGAATGATCTCACATCCAAGTTGCCCGTGTTCTGGTACAGGTGTTGGAAAATCCAATGCTAGCAATTCCTAGCCAGGTTAGTCTTGTTAGCAATACTAATTTACACTGTACAGTATTTTATGAATATAAACATTGTAGCAACACGTCCGAAGGGAACTGTACTGAGTTTATGACTGATGTAATGAGGCGCATATGAAACAGAAGTGCTAATAAACGTACACTACAATAGCATTCTCGCTATTGATGGACGAAGCAGACATCTTGGATCGTGATGTTAAGGTTGGTGAGGTCAACATTAGGAATTTGACATTATGGTGAGTTCCAACTGATATTTCTTACTGGGGACTGAGAACACCCCCCCAGTATAAATAGAACACACCATAATTTGCCTTTTTTAAAAATTTATTTATTATTAATTTATTAAAATGTATTATTTAAAAGGCAACTCTTGAGTTTTCAACCAAGGTTCTGCGATTGGCTAAATCGGATGTCTACGATTTCATTGCAAATGTAGTTTGTTTACAGGCTCTAAATACTACAAACTGGTCTGTTAAGCAAATGCACAAGTAGTAATCACAATCCGAGGAGGCATGAAGTCAGAATGGCATTAAAGAGTAAGTGAGTTTTCCTAGCTAATGCTCACTCTCTTAATAAAACAGCACTTTATGACCTGTATAGGGAATTATCATCTCCACCACAAATTTGTAATTTAATGTACATTAGCCCTTCTATTACGTCTCTGGTCATAAATGAAATTGTTCACAATAGGCTGTTTCCTCTTGAACGGCATGAATTACTGAATTCATAAACCTCTTAGTGGCAAAGATTAAACAGCGAGCTAATGGCTTCTTGGAGAAAAGCAGCTTTCGAGGAAAAACGTGAGTCGTTTGTCAGTGTGTGTGCATCAGATGCTGCTCCTCCTGCATGGGAGGCACGGTAATCGCTGTATTGTATGCCATACCCACAGCCTCCTGAGCAGATGGCAGTTCCACCCAGAACCATGCCACCGCAGTTGGCACTGGCACTTTGCCACCGGTAACACTGCCAGTAAGTGCTTAGAGGTGGGGTGCGGTGCACATGAGGATTATTTAAGGTGCACTTTTCTTCTCCCACTGACTGGAGGACAGCCTGGAATCGACGGTGCTCAATGAACAACCTCTTAAAAGCACCACAGGCCACTAAACATCCTTCTCCGGATCACTTTTTCATTCTATCTTCATTCCTGTACATCTGGTCTAACAAGGGTGCTATCTGTCTCCTGCACACTCTGGGACCTCCTCACAGAGAGGGCATTGTCAAGCTGTGTTTATTTTATCCAACGACGTTCTACTCTTCGGCTCCGAGGGCAGCAGGGCTACGGCTCGGCCTCTCCGCAGTCACTCACTTCATGCACTTCCCTGACAGCACTTGGCACCTCCCAGTTTAAATAAACACAGCACGTTTGATTGAGTCGCAGCAGAAAGGGAGGCTGAGCTTAAAGAGAACCAGCAGACTGAACAGGCAAATAGAGGGTGGGGGTGGGGGCTGTAGTACTGAGGTGGAGAACTAAAAAGAGTGTATGCCCACATGTACACCCACACACTCTTTATTAAGGTTTACGGTCCTGCCAAGGAGTCTTGATTTGGACAGACAGGGCACATTAAATACAGAAAAAACTCCAACCTGAGCTCAAATAAATAGCCACTTCTTTACCACTTCATTAGGTCTAGAACTCTGCAACATACACCTACAAATATACAGTGCCTAGATCATATCCGGAAAGAAATTCTTAGAAAGAAATAAAGCATATCCACCAAATATGTCAAATTTTCCATTCCCTTCTCAAGCAGAATTTACTGCATGCCCGCCAATAAAAGAATAAATTCAGGTAGAAGTATATACAACAACGCAGGTTTTCACTACTTCATTACTCCTACATGAATCTGGCAAGAAAACATGCCACTTTTCAGCATGTGCCAACTGACAATTTATAAATGAGGCCTACAGTGTATTTACAGGAGGCATTAATGTGCACTAGGTGGATAGACTATTATCCATACATTAACATACATTTGGTTTGTTATGATGTTCGTTTTTTTTCCCTCATGGTTTATTTATTAGGCATAAATAAAAGTGGCCCAGGTCAGCAAATGTCTCCAGAAACACCAAACTGTGTGAGCGAGTGTGTGGGCTCCTCTAGGCAGACGCCCAGGGCTGCTTTTGGGTGGACTGTGATGGCTCCGTTGAGGTTTTTCTTGCTTGGCAGATGTGGTGCGCTGATGAATGGAGAGACCGCGTACACATCAGCGGCGCCCTGCTCTCAATCCTGCCTTCACCACAAAAGCCTTTTTCGTGGAGAAAGGAAAAGAGTACGAGAGAAAGATGGAGAGAGATGTGCCAGTCGGCCTTGCTAATTCCCCAGCCAGCTGTGGGCCTCTGTGGCTCCAGGGCTTTTCACACCATGAATGTGTTTGTTGCCTCTACTCATGCTGACCTTGTGGGCTAAGCCTGAACAGGAAACAGGCTTCCTGGGACCTATATTACCCCCCCACACTCATATTTACATTAAAAAAACCCCAAATGCCCATAAACCATATCCAATTTCTACTCCCCTCCCTCCTGAGATCCCTCCCACTGCCTCTTTGTCCTACCTCCCCCTCTCAGAGTCCGACTCATTCAATATGGAGCTGGGGGGCTGCTTCGGGAAATGCAGCTGCTCCCCACTCTAATATGCACACACACACACACACACACACACACACACACACACACACACACACACACACACACACACACACACATGTAGCTTCATGTGTAACAATCCAAATGCACATTTGAATCCTGGCATATGTGTGCTGTCAGTAAAAACTGAAAAAAATCATACACACACACACACACACACACACACACACACACACACACACATACTGTAAACACATAATTTAAGATAAATTTCTTTTCCTTTTTGGACCTATAGAGCACCTCTACTCCTACTCATCTCTTTAAGATTTCTATTTTCATCTGCACAGTAAAGCACTCAGGGTGCATGATGCCGTTAATGCACTGCTCTTCTCCTTCTCCACACACACACACACACACACACACACAGAAAGTGAGTGTCTGTGGAAAGTTTGCCAGAACTATGCAGATTTAGTTTTGTCAGTGTGTCATGTCTTACTTTCGAAGGAGTCGACTGGATGCTTGATGCCAGCACTGAGCTTCAGGAGAAGCAGACATTGGCAGAGACAGTGGACTTAAACACAATTCATACCCCTGGGTGTATAAAAAAAACCTTATATCCATTCCAGTGAAATTGCTTGGAAGACAAAGTGTAGAAAGTGCAAAACCAGGCCTGGGTGCTAAAACAATATAATAAATCCCATCACAAGAAGCGACTCCAAGCGCACAGAAGACGGATAACATCAGTGCACCTCAATCACCATTCTTTCATAGGGAGAACTTTATCTTAAAACCCATTTATATAGTTTTCATGAAGATTCTGCTATTCCCCAGTGTTTTCTTCTTTGGGATTTGGTTTTGGGCCAGAACAGAATTAAAGCACACTCAAGTGCACACTTGCACACATTTCAGTGCTGACATATTTGTGTAAATGATTTTAGTACATTTTCTTCATATTATAATAAAGTCTATATTACTGTTATAGACTTTAAAAGGGATGTCATGATGGCATAGTGGCTAATGCGTCCGCCTCACAGTAAGAAGGTCCTGGTTTTGAGCCCTGTGCCTGATGAGGGTGTTTTAGTTTGGAGTTTGCATGTTCTCCCTGTGTTTGTGTGGGTTTTCTCTGGGTGCTCCAATTTCCTTCTACATTCTAAAGATATACACATTAGGTAGGGACTCGGAAATGTGATCCCTCAGCTGTGCACACAAGTGATGGCGCAATGACTTGATCAATTTTTAAAGCACCAATTCACTTGTTTACAAAAATCTAGCTCTCCCTGGCCAATTGGTCAAGTTTCCATTCAAAGTTCAAGGTAAGTGTTTGACACAAAGTTCACCCCCTTGCGTACCACTGTTTATCAAAGCCACTGACCTGTTTATGAAAAGTGAAGTGTAAATGATGTGTTATTGAAGGTTCAAGGTGATAGGACCATCCGTACTGCACTTAATCAAGCCCACCCTGCATTATGCAAAGGGGTCCAAAACCAACGGCTTCAAACCTTCATATCTCCGCCAATATTCATCAGATTTTTTTTTTAATTGAGGTATCATTGTTTTTGGTTTTGCGACCCCTATATTAAGGTATTTGGATATTCTCAATTATCCCTAGGTGTGAATGTGAGTGTGAATGTTTGTGTGTGTGTGTGTGTGTGTGTGTGTGTGTGTGTGTCTGTGTGTGTGTGTGCATGTGTGTGTGTGTTGGCCCTGCAGTTGTTTGGCAAGCTATTCAGAGTGAACCCTACCTATGCATGGAGTTGGCTGAGATGGGCTCCAGCCTCCCTGTGGCCCTAATAATGGTGAAGCGGTTTGGAAAATAAAATGAAAAAATAGACTTGAAATGACAGTAATATTTTTTTTTTTTTTTTTTTTTGCGAAAAGCGTTCTGGTCTTTTAAAATAAACACTACACAAGCATTTCAATTCACATCAATATGCATCAGTATGTGCATATGGGGATTGGTGAGGCGTTTCCATATACGCTAATTAATCACACTGGGGCTCACACATTCTATTTACAAAGACAGTGGAATTCAACATTATATGAACCCTGCTGTGAACAAATCTGCAGTTTAGGAACATGTCAGGAATCTGGTGTGGAATTTTCTTAGGACCTATAATTGAATTGAAGAAAACCTTAATATAATATTACTGAATAAGGTTCAGTGGTTTTATAACACTGACTCTCTACAGTGACTTTGAAAGTCATCCCTACGTTGCTTCCTTTAGGCAACGAATTTATCCAAAGTTTTTTTTTGTTTTTATATTAGATCAAATGAACACTGCTTAAGTGTCTGGAGCTCCTCATAAACATCATTCACCTGTAACTGTGCCAGCCAGACTTACATTTTTCAGGTTGGAGCAGTAACTTTATACAAAGGGCTGGGGCTGCCCGGTGGTAGGGTGCCGGATTACCGATCTTAAGGTTGGGGGTTCAATCCCCTCTGTCAACGGCTTGTCACTGCTGTCCCCTCAGTGCAGCTCACTGGGTTATCAAAGGCCACCCATGTCTCTCTGTCTGTGGTGGGAGGCATGTAAACGAACCATTGCTGATTTTTGGAAAGAGTAGGCTGCATTGCCGTCATGGTGTTTCTGCCCTGCGATGGCCTGGTGAGCTGTCCTGGGTGTACTCTGCCCTCTTATAAAAATGTAAATTGGCTTTTAATTTCTGTTATTGACATGAAAATAAAATGACCAGATGTACACAAACTGTTAATGTCTTTTTTTTATTAATCAATAAAAAGTCTAGAAAAAAAGCAACATTTTAAAGCTGAACGTGGACTGAGCTCAAGCGCTCCATGTTGCTATGGTAACATTAAAAGTGACATGTATTGCTCTCCACTGATTTGGTGATTAAGAATTTTGAACTGAATATGTGGTGGAAGTCAATGAATAGTCCCCAAGACAAAAGATCAACTCAGTGAAATCCTGAGGCATACAATTGTTTTAGTATATACTACATGGAAACATAAAAAGCAAACAAAAATTAGATACTATAGTTTAATATTACAATTATTATTTGATTTATTCTTTTTATTTTTTTTTTTTACATATTTTAACCATAACAGAGAAAGATCAGGTGAGCCCTGAGCAGCTCTAAGTGCTAACAGCTATAGTTAACGGCATGTTTTTAGACCCATTCAGAGTTTTAGTATATACTACACAGTAACAAAAATAAAAGCAAACTGAAAGAAGATATTTATAATTTATTTGCTTATTTTTAAAGTGTGACAGTGATGACCCCCACCTGCTCCAAAACGATGTCCATCATTTTAATTCAAGGATTATCCAAAACAATAATGTGTTTTTAAATACCAGATAGTTGACCAATCAGATTGCTCCATTCCTGTGAAGTGTATACTAATCATATTTATTCATTCAATTACTCTAGAACATTCTGGCTCTTCAAATGTATTTTTTAAAATGGATCATCAATGTCTAGGGATACTCAGTCTGCACTAAAGTAAAGTAGGTAAAGTAATTACTACCTGGCAGGTTCTCTACATTCTGCTACACTTTCATATTACGAATGTAGTAGGTCATCAGTGTACTATTTGAGTACTACTAAGTGCTTACTGTGTATTGCAACACCCTACGGATTACACCATACTGCTTTTTGTGTACTATATACTAAGGCAGTGTGTGTATTTGGAGGCGGTTTTCCTATGTGTAGGAAACATTGCGTGAATGAGGACACGGTGCTACAACAACAGAACTACTGACAGCTACACAATGCAAATACTCAGACTGCATCACTGTAAAGTGACCGGTAGCAAATTAATAACCACAAGGAAAGAAACCATAGGCAGATATGGCTGAAAACTGGATATTTTTTTTTTATTTTGGAATCTGGTTAAGACAGACATGAAGGATTTTGACATCCGATTTTCTACATGGGAACGTACTGTAGAAGACAGAACCGTCTTGAGGTCCACCCTATATGATTTCTCCTACACCTATAAAAACAACTTTGCAGATCGCCACCTTCGCCAGAATCTTTCTCGAGTGTGTCGCGAACACCATCTCAACACAGTCTGAGGCTCGTACAATTCTATCACCATGCTGTGATGAAAAGACCAAGGCAAGCTATAGCTAATATCTTTTGAAATACAGCCCAGTGGGAATACACGTCACCTGTTACTTTATGGTTATAAAAGACGAACTTGGAATGAACATTTGTTGTGTATTCCATTGTTGTTGTTTTTTGTACATCAGCTTATGTATGTGAACAGGGCTATATAATACGTGATCGGTGAGAGCACTCATTTTAATCCCAGCAAAAGCCGGAGAAGATCAGGCTACAGCAGGTCACTCTTCCCGCTGTCATACCTTCTTACCACACAGCAGGGGAGGTGATGAGGTGTGTGAATGTATGTGTGTATGTGTGAAGAGATAACATATAACAGAGAAGTCAGGCCAACGAATTCATTCCTCCCAAGAATAAGAAAGTAAGAGCTGCTCACTGATTTCATTTCATATTGTTCTGGATAAAGATGTACAGAAATGGACAGTGTGTGACGAAACTGCTTGTTGAGAACTCTATTTTGCATAAGCCAAGTGAGATGGATCATATAAAACGTGTCATGACTGACAGCCAGAAAACCGACTAACGGTAGAACATGCATCATAAAAATTCTACTTATGCATCGGGGATGTGAGCGAGACTGAGGATACAGTCTCACACATACACACTTGTACAGTTTTTCTCTTCGTGTTTTATGAGCTTCACTGCTCCTCCGCTACTGTTTACTGTAAAAACATTCTCACCCATGATTCATAATGATTTCCTTTGGGAACATAGAGGGGGCCTGTGTTGAGAGCCTAAAATACCTCTCCCATCCATCACCCCGCCAGGGTTCTCCAAAACTCCTTACGCACACACTGCATTAGATATGCTGCTGGAAAGACTCACGTCTGATCGCTATCGATAGGGAGATACCTCTGGGCTTGAGTGTCGCTGGTTTAAATATGTAAATGATGCTGAGGGCTTTTTTTTGTCTAAACACTAAAATCATTCTAATTGCCTAAACACACTATATTATACGATTCATTTTAGCATAGACAATAGATCTTTTTCAATACATCTCATAAACATGATTGCTTTAGCTAAATCCTGAAACTTCAGACACATGCTATCCATTACGCCTAATGGAAGCAATTCAGAATGATGAACAGCACACGTGTGTAAAGAAAGAGGAGACATTTATTTATGGACAAACAAAGTGATGTATTTTATGTTCATACCACACACACACACACACACACACACACACACACACACACACACACACACTGTTAGCAAAGGAAGAAGGTTTAAAAGAAGCACTGTGCTGTTCTTTTAAATGACAGTGTATAATTACCGAATATTAATATTCACTAATAGTAGCCCTATGGAATGGTTTCCCAAACCACCTGGCATTCCCTGGAAAGTCTGATACATTTCATCAATAAACATGACCAAGAAAGGCTGAATGGTGGTGCAGTGGTTTACATTGTTGCCTCAGAACAAGAAGGTTCCTGGTATGAAGGTTCTAGTGGCTGAGTGGGGCCTTTCTGTGTAGACTTTTGTGTGGGTTTCATCTGGGTTCTCCGTCTTCTCCAAACATCCAAAGACAAGCAAATGAGGTCAGATGGAGATATTAAATTGCCCATAATGTGAATGTGAATTGTCTACTCATCTCTGTGTTAGCCTTGCAATAGTTTAGCAGCCTGTTTAGGGTGTGAACTGGAATTGGCTCCAGCTTTCCCCGCAACTCTGACATTTGGGAGGAAACGGACAAGATAGCCACACAAAGAGGCAATGTGAATATCAACCAACCTAGCAAACGAGACTAGCATATCAACTCACTAATGACTGCTTCACAATTTAATATAATAGATAAACCAACCAACCAACCAACCAACCTTTGGATCCCAAGATTTGAAAAAAGTATTGTGGTCTTCCAAAATCCGCTTTAATTCCAAAAACATGGGAGTGTGTAGAGCCAGTAAGATTGCGGACTTCAAGATTCTTGTGGTCCGCAAAAAGTACAAAAGTTCATCAAGCACTCATCTACTGTCTAAAAGCACAAACACAGTTCATGACTCAAGTATTCTTTGTTATATTTTTTTCTTCCCTGTCAGCGACAGCATGTAATAAAATGCAAATGTAATGAAAAGAGGCACGTCCTATCACCACTATTCTTCAGGCATCATGTTGTTGTTTAGAAATGTGACCAAACAAAAAAAAAAAATGCTCAAGAGATCTCATGAATAGAATTATATTGTACTCTAGAGGAGGGTAATCAAGGATGGAATGCAAAGAAGTGGATACACAAAGAGAGGGAGAGGGACAGAGAGAAAATCAAAGCCAAACATGGCGCTGGGAGGTGGAGGGGCCGAGCCTGAGGCCGCCAAGTTCTCGTGTTTTGATTATTGTGGTGTAAACAGCAAAGCCTGAAGAGACACTAGAGCCATGAACACGACATCACCACCCTGGGTCTGTCCCTGTTTCCCAGAGCAGACTTTCAACACAGCGTGGATGTGTACATGCATGTGTGTGTGTGTGTGTGTGTGTGTGTGTGTGTGTGTGTGTGTGTGTGTGTGTGTGTGTGTGTGTGTGTGTGTGTGTGCGTGCTTCAAGCGCAGATGTCACACAGGCATAGCAGCAGTAATGTAAACAGCAGCGCTTTTCACTGCGTCTTTGCTAGTGTTTCTATATTCTAAGGCTAGATGAAACAGAATCTCAATTCTTCGTCCCTTTTGTAAATAAATTAATCCTTTCCTTTTTTTTGTAAATGAGCCACCTGCAAGGGCTTTGAGTTTAGAAAGACCTTTTTTAAAGCCAAGAGCCCTGGCTAGGCCTTTAGGACCTATGCACCTGCATGTATGCACACACAGACGCACACACGCACGCACGCACGCACACACACACAATAAAGCTTTTTTCCCGTGTGTCTCAGAGCTCAGCCAGGTCACTAAGCAAGGACCACGGACTTCCATCTCAGCCGTCTCCCCATTCATTGAGCCTGTGGTTTATGCCAGAAGTTTGTGGTGAAGACAGTGCAGTCATGTCTGCCCACCTCTCGCCATTGTCACTCACATCACCCGCCATACAAGACCTACATTTACATTTACACCTCGGGTTTCAGCCCCAGATCTTCTAAATGGAACACTGCAGACCACACTGGTTGTAACAGCCATGAAATAAAGGACTACTGTACAGCCTTTTGAGGCCTGTGACTGTCCTATCTCCAAGCTATCAATTTTGCTGAAATCAAAGCTCACCACAATAAAAAAACAAGTGTCACCATCAGTCACAGTCAAAAGAGCTGGGAATGGAAAACAGACAGGATCAGGATCTCCGACAAAGGCCGTCTAAGTTGGCTGCTCTAAAGCAGATGGCAAAAAGAGCAAATCATCATCCAACGTCAATATGAAAGTCATTCGAGATCGAGATCGAGCCGACAGCAGGGGGTGCATTAAAAAGTGATGAAAAAAGTTGGGTCTATAAATGTTAGTAATTATTCAATAATGATGGGTGACATGATGACAGGAAGCTATATCACTGTGATTTATGAGTCATGTGTTGTAGGTCACGCGGCACAGTGGCGTAGTGATTAGCACATCCGCCTCATGACAAGAAGGTCCTGGGTTTGAGTCCAGGGCTCAGCAGGGACGTTTCTGTGAGGAGTTTGCATGTTCTTTCCGTTCTCCTGTGGGTTTCCTCCGGGTACTTCGACATGCACAAATTGCCTCTAGGTGTGAATATGAGTCTGAATGGTTGTGAGTGTGTTGGCTCTGTGAAGGACTGGTGATTTAGGGTGAACAGCTGTTTAGGGTGTACACTGCCTTCGCCGAGAGACAGCTGAGATAGGCTCCAGCCTCTCCATGACCCTAACAGTGCCCAGAGTTGGCTGAGATAGGCTCCAGCCTCTCCGTGACCCTAACAGGACTAAGCGGTTTGTAAAATGAATGAATGTGTTGTGGGTTTCTTGATTATCAATACAAAATAGAAGATCATTCTATTATGGAATCATTTAACGTGTTGCCCGATCTCGCTCTCCAACAATGGGCTATAATCATCAAATCACTATCAATGAGAGCACAAACACAGAAATTGCTATGGAGAAAACGTGTGTGTATGTGTGAGTGTGTGTGAGTCTGTGTGCATAAAAGAAATATACAGAGAGTGGCCTTGACAGGTAATGAGAAAGCCAGAGACCCAGAGAGCGTTGTTTATGAAAGGGGATTTCGTGCCTAAGTCTGCTGTACAGTCCAGCTCTACAGCACACAGCGGTCTGCTAAGTGGTGATGGTCTGCTTTAGTCTCTAACCACTGACCCCTGTCTGGCTCAAATTCACCACCCAGTCCCTGGCTCGCATGTCTCACTGCATCTCTCTCAGCCTTGTCTGTAGAGGAATGCTCTTTTTTTAGACAAAAAGGAAGAAATAAAAGTTAAAATAGGCAACAAGGGGTTTCATGGATGGCCACGTGGCAGGCACTGAGCTTGTTATCTGGGCCCAGATCCACTTTTACCCAGGCATAGCAGCAGTTCCACTAACTATTCTGGCAGAGTCAAGTCTGCATGGCAAATGCACAATGTCACGCTTGTTTTTTTTTCTTTTTCTCTCCTCTCAACTCTTTCTGTCCTCTAGCAACCTTAAGAATCATGAACGAAGGTTCAAGTTCACTGTTTCAGGCAGTGTTTCCTCCAGGTTGTCAACACATACACAGTATATAACCATACGTACACATAAATATAAACCGGAGCTCTTCACGTTCACTTCAGAAAGTTACACTTCCTGTCTGTTTGCTACACAGAACAAACCAACTAACAATAAATTACCCAAACACTGAGCTTTATTTCTGCCATTAAAAAACTAAACAGGCCCACTGAAGAAGCAGATCTACTGTGGCTTGGGTTCTAATTTATTTTCCTAATTTATCATCCTGAGCTCAGGTTACTGTCTATGAGGAGTTTACCCTGTCATAGTGGTTTCCCTCTGGGAATTCGGTTTTTCTCCCACCTTAAAAAATGTGTGAGGACAGTCTCTGTAAGACTGCATCCACATTAAAAAGTTTTAGTTCTAGCTTTCAAACCCATTACTTTTACTTTAATACCTGGCAACCATTTTACTCTGGATTTTACTTAAGTCCCTGAAATGGAGTTTCATTGTGCGTGTGTGTGTGTGTGTATGTGTGTGTGTGTGTGTGTGTATGTGTGTGTGTGTGTGTGTGGTATCTTGTGACGGACTGCTGTCTCATTCAGGTTGTCTCACACCCTCTCTGGAGTTTGACATTCCTTCCTCAAGCCCAGTGGTCCTGGGATAGGCTCCCGATCCACCACAATCCTAACCAGGATAAACCAGTTACTGAAGATGAAAGAATGAATGAAGGAAAGACAACTGAAATGGTCTCTGTGTTGACAGGAAAAGTAACCGTAGCATCATTTTGGTGCACAGAACCACCATTATTACCATTAATTCCATTTGGTACTGCAAAACCACACAGCTAAAAGTTTTACTGCTGTACCAATGGCCCATGGAAAAAGCATAGTTCCTGTTCTTGAGGGCCAAAAGTTCCATTACACACACACACACACACACACACACACACACAGACAGAGTGTGTGTGTGTGTGGGGGGGGGGGGGGGGGGGGGTGTCAAATGCATTCTCATTCTCACACACAGTCAAATGTGTAGCCTGAGACTTCAGCATGGTCAGGGTTGCCAGATTTGACCAAACAAAATCTTATAATCCACCCCTTTTCTCTTGTTTTAAACTTGGAGACAATTATTTTGAATTTATTAAAATGAATTACCCACTCCATACACCCCATAATATTCAGCTACACAGGTAGCACAAAGACATTTGTTTTGATTTTGGTCATTAGCATTAAAACAAGTTCTTCATGGCTGCAAACTCTTTAACCCAAATCTTACCCAAAACTCTGCTACCCATGGACCCCTGAACCTTGTTCTACAATTAGTCGTACTTTAATCATGAAAAAACACAACCCTGCACATGGCATCATAGCAAAGTCATTTAGGCCGAGTACCTACAGTACCCTACATTATTGTTGCAATAGTTGAGAGGACAAGCCTAGACATGCCCATAATCAACCGCCCTGGTCAAACACATCAACTCATGTCTGAGTGTGTGTGGCACTGAGCTGGAGAGATAACAGCAGGATGGGGGTGATTAGGTGTGTGATTCAGTATGAGTGTGAAAACAAAGCGCATCGATTTGAGTGCAAAGTGCAGCTTAACAGCATGTTAGTCGGCGTCTTGTATGACAATCAAAGATGCCGCAGCGCAAAAGAGGGACGCAGAGAACATGAGCTGAGATGAATCACTTGACAGTTACAGCCAGGTCACAGTACTGATAAGTCTGTTAGGCCCAGAGAGAGAGAGAGAGAGAGAGAGAGAGAGAGAGAGAGAGAGAGAGAGAGAGAGAGAGAGAGAGAGAGATTTGACCTACATACAGACAGAGATAAAGATTGTCTCAGATAAGAATCTAGCTGTGTTTCTCTGTACCTCTCAGAGCCATGGCACACTGCCAGCCGTTGTTCCTAAGTGACTGCCAAAACTATATCTAACAAGCTAATGTGTTAACACCACGTTTCCTAATTTAATACAAGAAGTGTAACGCAACAGGCGTTGCCAAATGCTATCTAAAAGAACTAGATTAGGAATTTTGTCTCTTGAACTGGAGCTGAGATGCTCCTTCTGTATTACCCCCCCCCCCCCCCCCCCCAAACCTCCAATGCTGTTTACGTAGTAGGAGTGTGAAACATTCCATTATTTTTTTGATGTTCCAAATATCTGTACCTAAATTTGGATTTTAGCCTAAAGAGGGTGGGGTTGAAACCAGGTGGGTTTCTGAAAACAAGATTTGGTATGACTCCGAATTGATCTTAAACAGACGTGTGCAGTTTTCCAGCTCACACACTTATTGTTTTTGTTTTTTTGCTTGCACCGCATACTGTACCATATTTTCTAAGAAATTTAAATGGCCATATTTCCCAAAATAACAAGACAACCCTGATCAGGCATGCAGAATAATATAAATGCATCACTCAGCACGGCACAGTACAGCCTGTTGATGCCATTGAATGCTCGCTCTGTCTTTGTCCTGTGAGCTTTATAAAAGTAAAAAAAACAAAACAAAACTCCCAATACCATTTTTTTATGATGGATCCTGTGGAATCCCAGTCCTGATGCACACATATGCTCTCACTGCTCAGCCATAACATTAAAAACATCATAACCACTGACAGGTGAAGTGAATAACATTAGTAAACTTTGAATAACAGTAGTTACAGTGGCACCTGCCAAGGAGGAGGAAAAATGAGCAGGAAAAAGCAGGACAAATGGGCAAGTGTAAAGATCTGAGTGACTTTAAAAAGGGCCATATTGTAATGGCTAAATGATTGAGTCTATTCATTTCCAAAATGTCAGGTCTTGTATGCAGTGGCCCTGGTATGCAGTTGTAAGTACCTACCACTGGTGGTCCAAGGAAGGACATCAAGTGAACTGGCGAGAGTGTCACGAGTGCATAAGGCTCACTGATGCACAATGGGAGTGAAGGGTAGAGTGTCTGGTCTTATCCCGAACAAGAGCCACTGAAGCACAGACTGCAAAAACTGTTAATGCAGTTTAACTATGAAAAACTATGAAAGAAAGGAGTCAGAACCCACAATGCATTACAATTTACTGTGTATTGGGCTGACCAGACCAAGACCAGTCAAGTGGTGTTAATGTTATGGCTGATCAGTGTATAGCATACACAAATTTGAATGACACGAAGTTGAATATTTTAGAGGGTGTCTAATGTCCTGGGTTTTAAGTGTGAAAAGATGTTTAGACTCAAAAAGCAAGAAATATAAAAACTCTAAAAACAAAAAAGAGACTTTGTGGTAAGGAAGCATGGTCAGTTTTATAGATCCCACATCAAAGTGATCGCTGTGGAGCAGAGGAAACCTGATGCTGATCTTAGCACATTGTTCTTGGATGGACTCTCTCTCTCTTTCTCGCTCTCGCTCTTTAATCTCTGTCTCAAAACGTTCCAGCACACTGTAAAACGGCTTTTCAACCCAAACCCCTCCTAACCATTTGTCATTCTTAGATCTCACATCTTGAATAAGAACAAACCATCCATGTCTGTAAAAGGCCATTTTTATGTACTGATCCAGCCGTACTCTTCATGGGCAGACCACCATGCACTTACAATGCATCCCTCATTAAAATAATCCACTATAAGGGCAGTAAATAGTGATGAATAAATCCACTTCTAGTCTTATGAATAAGTAAGGGCCTCTAAGAGACAGCTACATTACCATTTGAATGGAGCTCCCATACTCCATTACACTCACCCTGTTTGCGACAGTAATTGGATATATATATATATATATATATATATATATATTAAAAAAAAAAAAAAAAAAAAAGCCTGGGATGAATTAGGTAAAGGTGCACAAAATTATAAACTAGAAACGTCAGCTGAATTAACAAATCACCAATACGTACAAATTCGACAATAATTTACAATTTAAAATGCCTGGCTTCCCTATGGACAGAATATTTAGCATATTAGCTCCTGAATATGAAATGGATCCTGCACCACAGGGTCTCCTCTACTCTCTCCACCCTGCCCCTCTAACACCCCCGGTATGACTTCACTTCCTAATACGAATGGCCTTATTTGCACTATTCCATGCAGCCTTTAGTGCATATTTGTTTTCGAGTGTGAATATTTGAATGTGAGAGTTGTGAGAATATTTATAGTTCTTTTATACAGGAAGGGTTTGCAAAGTTGAAAATGAAAAATGGAAAGAATTTAGAACAAGGGTGAGGAAACACACATCATAGCAAGTAAGCCTAACAGGGTATTGAGAATTAATGGGAACGATTCTTAATTAAAGATCAAATCAGTTTTATCTTGGCTTGATTCTGTATGTTGGCATACCTCTATTTAAAATAAGTGAGTTGGTAGGGTACGTAAAGTGGTTTGCTGAAAAGATAGTATCTATTTCTGGGACAGATATGTGGACACGAGATGGCTGCCACACCTGTGTTGCAATACCAAAGTATCAACAATGGGGGCAGTATGTAAAGCTATGGCACACTATGTATTCGGGACTTCCATAGCTATTTCTGCCAGTTTCTGCTAATTAATAATAGCCTCGGGTCCATTAAGCACCATTTTAACATTGAGCTTTCTGAAGTTTTTAGAAATGCAGAATGGGTGAACTGTTTATTTATTTATTTATTTATTTTAAACTATTATTCAACCAAACCAGGAAGTAGCACATTACAATAACATGTATATTAATGTAGATGTAAACATTTCATAACAAAAAACAATCACTTTGTTTGAGGTAACTTAATACTAAGAGAATTTATTCATTTATAAACAACAGTGATCCCATGAAGCAATATGGAAGCCACTCAGGGAAATTCTTGCCGATAGCAGAAGACGGCAGAAATAGCCAAGGGAGAAGCGGAAACTGCCAGAAATAGCTGAGGTCGTCCTGAATGCCCCTGCAACAAATAAAAGTACAGGCTCCAACATGGCACCGCCACCACCACCCAAGGCATATTTTGGTGAAAATCACCAAAGGTTTCCCTGAATATACACGATGCTACTTGTCTTCAGTTTCTCTAACGGGCAGGAGGACAGAAATGTTCTTACTTTTGTCACGACAAAATTAGTTTAATGCTGTGGTACCTGCCAACATGCCAACATGAACAGCAGGGTTGGTGTTGCTGAGGCTATTTATGATTTTTTTTTCTCAATAAACACCTAGACTTCTAAACTCCTTCATCACTGTTGTGCAAAATCAGAGGGAATGGTTTAAGGCGATATTCTGGATGAATGATTTGGCTTTCACCTGACCTTAGTGACAGATTTTTTTTTTTTTTAGTATCAGTAGTATGCAAATGGTTGTATGTGATAGGGAGGCAACACTTGACGGGTAGGAATTGGATACAACAACAAAAAAAAAAATTAATGGAAAAAAAAATGGGGGGAAAAAAGTTCAGAATGCCAAGAGTTGATCATATTCCTACGCTGGAGAACAAGATGAGTTACTGTAAAAAATAAATAAATAAATAAACGAAAAATTAGAATAAAAACATAAAATAAAACAAAAATAATTAATCAGAATAAGAATCAGAATACTTTATTGATCCCGGAGGAAACTGTGTAAAATAAAATAAATAGACGCCACCTTTAGTAAAGATATAATTGCTCACAAGAGGATCCATAAAGCTTGGAAAATCAGGGTCAGTGAAGGGCGTTACGTGATAAGGTCAAGCATTTGTTAGTTAATTCCCAGGGTGTTTTGATCAGCCCATCAGTAACAGGGAAAAATACAGCTTCCCAAATCAGCAGAATCTCACCCTGTCACATGCTTCCGCTCAGTGATCCATGTGGTCAGGCCTTTAGCATTTAAAACAGAAAAGAGAGCAAAGCTATTATCTTAGCTGCTCTACACACCAGAAGGACCTGCTGCATCCTCGACGGAGACATGGAAAGGTCACGCAGGCAAATGTCAAACGTTAATACCGTATATGTTCCACTTATGTAAAATGTATGAATATGTGAATATGTGCTGGGTATGGCAGGTTTATGTGTACATGGGTGCACGCAATGGTGTGTGAAGCTGTTTATTTCTCGAATGTGCCTGTCTGCGCATATTTTTGTCTGGCAAATGCATTATCCTCTCTGGATCATTGCACCAGGAGATTTTCTTCATGAGACAACGCAATCGTATCAGTGTGAGCTGCATGAAATGTGTTATTCCGTCAGCTTTTTGGAAATTTGGGCATAAATGGGGAATGTGAAATGGCTTTCTATGCTCCACAGCTCTAGAGCTCATCCATAACTATTCCATATCAAGCATCCACATGGAGAAAACGCACAGCAAAAGAATGGGAGCCAGGGAAGGAATGCTTGGACTATTTGACTTATTTCAGACCCTATGGTTTGAAAGCGGGGGTAAAGTTAGCATCCTTATTCCTTTTTTCTTTCCTCTTTGGCTGTTTCCGTTCAATCTGAATCACAAGACACTCTAAAGACAGCCTCATGATCATCTGTAAAAGCAGCTTCTGCCAAGACCTGTCCACACACAACTGCCCATTAACTCCATAGCTCATATGTCTGCTATGACTGAACATCTCAGGGACAGCCAAATAACAGGCAGCAAAGAAAAGTTGGCAGCATCAGAGAGATCCGAACATGCACAGCAGTGGCACTGAGGCGTCCCACACAATTTCACCGACAGGGTTCAGCGAGGACACCAGCGGTACATGGCTGTGTGCCTAAAACCATCTGCTTTTCAGAGAAACAGTGAAAAGACTGAAGAGTTTGGAGTGCCGTGACTTCTTACAAAGAAGCAATCGGATTAAAAAAAAAAAAAAAAAAAAAAAAAAAAAAATTTATCCAGCTGAGTAAAGCCAAAGTTTTTGAAAGAAAAGAGAAATAACAGGTAGGCAGAAATCAGTTCATTCTGTGGTTCCTCGATCCCTGGGAGGTTGAAGACTCTATACTGCACTAAACTAAAAAGGCAAAGATGCACACAGAGTCCTATACATTCTCCAGTATTTTCTCTCTTTCTCTTTCCCTGAAATAAGAGTTGAACCTAGGTCTACATTTAGTGCCAGTGAACACATGGTTCATATTAGTTGGTGTGTCCTGCTGCTCTAATTTTGGTGATGTTCTTCCATCGTTGCTGGGTGCGGCTCCTGTCGTTGGGCTTTTGGTTTGAGTATCTCAGGGAAAGTTCTCGTACATCTATCATCCAGACCAAAGTGGATTTAGTCGCTTGAGAACCATTTCAGCTTGATTGAGGCAGTCAGCGATATCTGGGCCACCACAGAGTGAGGAGACTCAGAAATAAACCTGGAAACTGGATTGGGATTGATGTGTATTCACATGCCCTATTTGGCTTTCATCAATTACATGAAACATACACAAGTCAAGTCAAGTTAAAGTAAGACAAGGTCAAAGATGACATTTTCTTACCCCTGTGGTCAGGATCGAGGGCTCAAAGAATGAAAATTCTTTGTAGCTCTCAAAACTCTCAAGTTCACTGTGAGTAGCAACTCTTTTCTCTTCTCAAGAGCTCCTCCTTTCCTCCGCCTTCCTTCTTTCTTCACACTGATGAATAATTTCACACCTCTCTCCTTCAAATTGATTATCGTACAGTTTCTTTAACATGCTGGGCTCAGCGGGGGGGTTCGGGGCAATACAGAGGGGTGCCGAGATGTATATTCTTGGCACGAAGTGCAGGGGGGGAAAAAGGATGGAAACCGAATCATGAAAAATTGATAATAGATGTTGGTCCTGCGTGTTCTCTGATACAGTATGCTCTTTGAAGTTGCGGTCAAAAGGCCTGTAGGATTGGATAGAACGCAGCATGCATTCTGAGATTTGTGATCACTGCAAAGACTTCGTAGACCCGGAACAAAAGCCAAGCCGAGCTTTATAATCTACTGTGCTGACATGGAGGTGCCCTTGTGTTTATGTGTAGATTAGAATTCCAATTAAAATGTGCTGCCAGGCGGCACACTGGCATAGTAGTTAGCACCTTCGTCTTACAGCAAGAAGGTCCCCAGTTCCAGCCCTGTGCTTGTTTCTGTGTGGAGTTTGCATGTTCTCCCCGTGCTTGTGCGGTTTTCCTCTGGGTGCTCCAGTTTTCTCCCACAGCCCAAAGACATGCACATTAGGCTAATTGAATTTCCTTGATTGCTCCAGGTATGAATTTGAGTATGAGCTGATCAAGGTGTAACCTGCCTTTGGCTTGGGTCGTGTGGGATGGGCTCCAGCCCCCCGCAACCCTAATAGGATAAAGAAGTTCAGAAAATGAATGAATGTGCTGTCCAAGTGGATCTTTACTCCGAAAATGAGTTATAATAACAGAAACCAAATGCACACATGCACATAAACATTCAGTACAGTAGCTCATACATGACTTTAAAGGGCGAGAAGTAAACGTTGAGGTTTTCAGCAAATGGAAGCTAGTGATCTAATGGAAACTCCATTTCTGTGAAGTCTCAATCACCCTGATGTCGTAACCCAAGCCATCAGAAAGCACCAAGAAAATGTTTTGTTAGTTAAATCTGAGAATTTAGGCACCCAGGGCCCATTCATATGAAGCTCACCACACTATTGTGTTCACATTCAATCACACATTGCTCAACCTTTTCTCAGGTAATCAATGAATGCCAATGACAGCCTGGATGTATATACAACTTCAAGACATGACATGTAATCTTTGCATCTTTGTTCTTATTTCTAAGGGACTGCATTCTCAGTAGAATTAAGCAAACAGGTTACACAAGTATCCTAAATCCTTCAGCAAATACACGCCAACTTCATGGCAGGATGTAATGTTTGACGTTTTTTTTAGTGAGAACCTATACTAACAGGATTGTTGTGTACGGGAATCGAGACCATAGTGAATACAGCATGCTTCAACAGTATCTGTGATGGTTCTTTGTCGGGACAAAGAGAAACAAACCACAAAAGCATCCCTTTTATGCCAGTGCTGTCAACAATAATGTATTTTGTGTATTTGATAACCTTATTGACATGATAAGACTCATATACCTAAAAAAAAAAAAAAAAAGTAAAGTAGATTTCCACTAACAAAGCCTCCCTAACATCTTTACTTCTTATCTTTGGCATTAAAACTATTTTGTATATACTTGCTTTATAGTCTTTACTTGTAAATACATTGCAAAACTACAAGCTCTGAAGAAAACAAAAACAACAACAACAACAAAAAAAAAAACGCCATCCTTCACATGGACTGTAATTACCAGACAGCTTTAAATTCACACATCACATGATCTTTAGAATGCATTCATGTAAACTCATCACATGGCATTTGGCTCTTTACTGGTTTTTAATTACTGTTGCACCTTCTTGTTTTGGTCATCAACCAATTTTATAATGTTATAATATATACAGTACAATTAGCTAGGTAACATAAGTTTGAAGGAAGGAGACTATTGCTGAATCAGATTGCCCGGACACTGCTCACAGCAATCACAGTTTATTTCACAATTGATTAAACATGTGGAATTTTCCATCCAGAACAGATGAATCATTGTTTCTAGACCCCAAGTCAAGTTCTTAGCCAACTCCAATATGAAGAATGTGAAGTTTGTCTGCAATGTTTCATGTTGGAAGACATGTTTTGCCCAATAACTAAATCAAACACAATACAAACAGGTCAAAAGTATTCTTAATTAAAAAATATTATTATAATTGTGGATTCGGTTTGTATGTTAGTGTGTTTTTAGTGTTTTTAGCACGGTTATGCAAAAAGCATCTATCAGAGGTGGGGCTCTGCACAAGGAAGATTTTGAATCAAATTCTGAATCCAGGAATTTTTTAAAGGATTCTTTAACATTGTGAAATTGGATGATTTCTTTTTTCTTTTTTGGAAATGTGGTATTAGTTCGGGTCCAGCAAAGGGTGCTGTGCACTTTCTGTTATTTATTTTTCTTGGCAGAAGTTTGTGCTCTGAGTGATCTTGTTCTGCCTGATTTGGTAATAGCCAATTTCCACTCATTGGACATCACTTCCATTGTCTCATGACAGTAACCAACCAGGGTGCAGGTCACCACGTGTTTCTGCCAAACTGACCACATTATTTTTTTATTGCAATGTCGGGTGCAACACATTCAGAGGAAAAGGCTATCCACCTAACGTTGCACACATGAACTCACAGACATCCATGACTATGTAGTGTCACTGTAAGTGAGAAGAAATAGAACATACTTCTGAGAGCTGTCTTGGGTTCTGTGCCACACAAAGCTATCCGGATCACCTGAGATCTGAACCCACAATCCCCGGGCAAACGCTTTTCTGTTATGCCACTCAGGAGCGTGTAATATTTTATTGAGTTACCAGTGGTCAGTTTGATCAGTAACTGTTGCATGGACTTTTAATGCTTGAGTTCAAATCTTTTTTTCTTCCCACACAGGAGAGAAAAATGGTCAAGGTATTTTCCTTGAACAATAGTGTGACCTATTATGGCAGTTATTGATGCAACAGCACTGACCTACCGAGGCGACGTTTTTCAGATTGATGACATAAAATCAAAACACAGTTTCTAAATCACTAACATGAAGGCAACTGTATCAACATATCCACGGACATGGAGCGAAATCATGTCAGTAAAGCCAAAATTCAACACGGCGTGACATCTATTTCACATTCTTCAAACACTAAGCACTTACGTCCAATGAACACACGGAAAAAGCACAAATATAACTTTACTCTGCTCAGTACACACCTTCAATGTACACAGTGTCAAATCCTTTTATAAAAAAAATAATATATAGGGCTTGGGCTTTACTTTCTGGCTGTACTAGAATAGTGTTCATGCTGCAGGCTTGTGTGTTCATGTGTAAAGTCATGTTTAAATACTGCAGAAGGAGGCTGTTTACTCTCACATAAAGCCAGTTAATAATGTGCTATAGTCCTGTAGGCTGTAATTGAGCCAATGTGAGAACACATATGATTTCAGGGTGTTACGCAGCTGCTGCAGGTGCGGGTGAGTGTGCCTCTATGTGTATGTGTACGTGTGTGTGTGTGTTTTGTGTGTGTCTAGACAGATGCTGCCAATCTGTGCTGTTCTAATTCCCCAACATTTAACGATTTTCATTTGATTTATTGCACCTCTCCCACACAAACACATCACTGTGGTTTTCTGTGTCTGAAGTTTTGGCGTCTTTAGGCTCTCCTTAACTTCAAGAAATCCCACAACTTTTTTCTCAACTTGAATAATTCCCCCTCATTTCTTTTTGCATTTGTTCTCCTTATTTCCTCCTGATGTTTCATACTGGCTCCCTATCCCCATTCTCTGATTCTGCAATCTCTCTCACCCCCCCATTTCTCCCTTCCATGCACCCCTAAAAAAAAAAAAATAATAATAATAATAATAATCCTCTGGATTCCTGTGCAAACCACACAGCAGCTTCATGTGAGCTTGATGACTTCTCTTCTGTCTTTTTCCCTCTCACTGCATCCCGCTCTCCTGCCCCATGGCGTGGCACTTTTAGGTCATTTTCAGTTAACGACAAATTAATGCAGCCAGACAGATGGCTATTGCTATATATAAATCAGGCCAACAGCTCTAATGTTTATATAAATGTGGTTTCAAGGAGGAGCCTGAACAACGATTGCATAAAATTCCCCAGTTTAAGAAGAGGACATTTTGAAAGCAGCAATTATAAATGAACAGAAAAGCCAACGGTATGAACCGCAAGAGAAACTCAATCCGGCCAAAGTCAAGGACAGAGACAGGCGGGTGGCTTGGCATATCAGTCTCACATTTTATTGATCGAATGAAACACGTAGTCGCTCACATGTTTTTAGATAAACACCACTCTTCAGTGCTTTCCCGTTAAGAAGAAAATCTAATTACAGCTCTACAATTAAGCACTTCAGTATGCTAGCATGAGTCATCAGTAAAAATGTATGAAAAACGCAGCCCCCCATAAAACAGAAGATGGACAAATCCTTATATGAAATATAAATGCTTTGAACAGGTGTGTTGAGCTCCCTGATATTAAGCAACATTGGTATTAATGACATTGCACAATAGGTATAGAACATTTCCATACAGAATTCACCTGTTGTGTGATGAAAAATCATCATAGACCCTTTCCATCTCGTCAGTAATTTCTGACGCCAGCTCTATTTCCTAGGTCTGTTGTGTGATGGCATACAATGGGCTATGGCTGAGGTATTACAGACATACAAATTTTGTGTGTTTTTGGGTCATCTGATGCGCTCTGAATCAAGAATGTTACAAGTCCTAAGACTGTCCTATGTTAAGCCCACAACATTTTTACGACAGTGTTAGGTTGAGCGTATGTTTATATATGCAAGAATTTGTTTTGTCTTGAAACACTTTCATATGAACATGGCACGATTTGACTTATAGACCTGACCTAATTTCCCCACAACAGATATACAACAGATATACAACAGGGAGGCACGGTGGCGTAGTGGTTAGAACGTCCGCCTCACAGCAAGAAGGCCAGGGTTCGATTCCCGGGCTCAGGCATTTCTGCGTGGAGTTTGAATGTTCTCCCTGTGCTTGCTTCCTCCGGGTACTCCTGTTTCTTCCCATAGTCCAAAAACATGTACATTAAGCTAATTGGCTGTTTCAAATTGCCCCTAGGTGTGAGTGTGAGTGTAAATGGTTGTATGTGTGTTGGCCCTACGATGGCCTGGCAAGATGCCCAGAGTCGGCTGAGAAGGGCGCCAGCCTCCCCACAACCCTAATTAGGATTAAGTGGTTTAGAAAATAAATTTATGACAGATATACAACATATTTTTTATGTAAACGCAACTACACAGCTTTCAAATACACCTCACCGAAACCTACACGAGTCCCTTCTATCATAGCTTTGCTAAAACAAAAAAAACATCGCTGGTTGTTTGTAAAAGGGGCAAACAAACAAACACACAGTATGAGTAACATCACTTAACCATGTTTATTAGAGACACCACCAAAACATTTTTTGCTCGAAAGAGATCTAACAATGATGAAATATGCTTACTTAGTGAAATGTAACACTCACTCACTCACTCATTTGCCAAACCGTTTAATCCTACTTGGTTCGCTGGAGCCTATGTCAGCCGACAATGGGTGAAGACAGGTTACACCCTGAACAGCTCAGACAGGCAGAAAAATGCGAACGAGTCTTTAAACTTCTCCAACTGCTTGTGCACTCCATCCCTGTTCTCTGCCTTCAGCTCAGAAGATTTGAGTGTTTCTGTATATCTGTGTAGGCGTTAAAGGTTTCAATGGATGGGCTTAAATACAGGGCTCCGCTTTCCTTAGATGCTGTAAACCACTAACACGGCTTCATCTTAAGTATGACACACAGACCTTATCGAATGCACTGCTCTGTTTGTGGTTAGGGGAAAATTCCTACTTCTTCCAAATAAAACATCTATTAGATATTGCGCTTGCTTTGAAGTTGCTGTGATGCTTTGCTGATAGTTAAAGGACGTGAGGCAAACCTTTTATCACCACTGCCAGTAATTTAGGATTGAATTGATAGGTGCATGGAATCTCCTGAGGGATCTGAGAAAGCATTTGGATCACACACAGATACACAAACATACAGCTATTCTAGAGGCAATTAAAATGGGGGGAGAGCAGGTCTTTAACCTTGAGAGCATTGCCCAGGAGTGTATTAACATGCATGCCTCGTGCTTGTGTAAGACCAGCACCATTAAGCTCAAGTATGCAGAAAGCTGAACATCTTTGTGTGTAAAAATCAACCATGCATATACTAAACCAATAGTCACACACACACACATCTACAGATGATGCGCAGGCTCTCTACTCATCTAAAGGTATCTGCATGCTTCTGCTGTTCCTACAGATAGGAACTTGGACCTGGTAGTGACAAATGTTTGCAATTTCCATTTATTTAACTGTCTGCTGAGAAACCCACAGCTACATGGGAATAAATCTTCATCCAGTTATCCCACACTGCCCATAAACAAGTATATAAGCACCGGCTCACCTCCAGCTCACCCAATCATGGAAACACAAGCAAACGGCCATTCATCTCCGTCTGCTTCACCTGTTGTCCCATAGATACACACCCAAAGGAACACACATGAGAATTGACTCTTATATACTGTAGCACAGCCTGTTACATACACTCACACGCATTCCCAAATTCACCTGAGGCACTTTTCTTCACATGAATAAACATATTTAGCAGGAAAAGTGAGAAGCACAAGATAGAGCCTAACTAATAAGATACTCTTGATAAAACATTATGCCGAAAAAAGTCTGAGAGTGGGCGCATAGCAGATAGCACTGGGATCAGGAGGTGGAACAGCCACACACACTTAATTTCCAGACTGGCTGGTGAGGACTTGGAGCAAGACCTTGAAATATGGGAAGAAAAACCCACTTCTCGTGCTCTTTTTAGGTCTATTTATCTTCCTACCACATTGTCTTTATTTGCTGATTAAGCTTCTCCATGAACCAAGTAATTGTTAATACACACCTGTGCTTTCTTGGGTGGAGTGGCACAACCAATGGGTGTGGATTTTGAAATTTAATGGCAAAATTACATATAATGATTTTTTTTTTTTCAATCTGGTCTAGAATTGCTCTCAAATTACCCTCTTTGGGAATATACACTAGTTGCCACACTGCAACATAAATAATCTACATTGCCCAAGTCCTAACTCAATACTACAGATTCAATTATTCTATCAGTCACAAATAACAACAAATAACTCAGCTGTGGCTACTAAATGTGAAATCAGACAGTTGGGGCAAGATATAAGCTGGAAGGAAAAGCACAAAACATCATATGTTTAATAGAATCAATAAAATGTCTAGCCAATGTAATTAAATACCAGACTCGCCAAATTTATTGCAGTGTCCTTGAGTCCACACACAAGCCAGTGTACAGTTATTACATTAGTGCACATGAACACAGACAATGTCTATTTTGTAAGTTACTGTTTTCTAATATCAGAGTTAAATCATTAAATTTAACTTTAGATCACTATGTGCAGCACTGAGCCACTGACCAACACTTGGGTTTTTAAGTGGTATGAGGAGAGCAGTCCTCATTGGTTATTATCTAAACATATCCCTTGATAATGTATTCATTCATGCAAAGGGGTGGTCAAATTATTATTTTGCTCTATTTATCTATTGATTAGGTTTGTGTGTTTTTTAGAAATATTACACAAAAAGTAAGTTGTGGATTTGCATGTAATTTCTACCAGAAATGGGGCTTTGGACAATGAAGACTGTATTAGATGTTGGATCAACTCTGGATTCAGAAACCTTTTTAAAGATTCTTTAACGCTACAAGATAGGACAAATTTATTATTATTATTTTTGAAATAATTCTTTTTTTTTGGAAGTTGTGTTATTACAGTAGGGGTAATGTGTATTTTTTTCCCTGGCTTGGTGGAGGTTTGCACTCTCCCTTGTAATGTAGTTGCTCAGCAGATATGT
>JAQMYF010000016.1:584601-598606 GCA_030014195.1 Neosilurus mollespiculum
CACACACACACACACATATAAAGGCACATAAACAACCAAATATGTATAGGTATGTACACAGCATGTGAACGCACACCCACACACACACACACACACACACACACACACACGCACACATACACTCATACAAGGCAGGATGTATTTATAATTCAGACTGAGTGCAAGGTTCAGGCTTATGTGAGTTAATGAGGGGATTACTGTACAGGCATGAAGCTCAGGAACGACCCCCGCACTGCAGTTCCTTCTCTCTCCTCGGACTCCTTCTGACAGCTAGGCGCACAGAGCCCCCCTCACCACCCCCTACTCCTTCAGTCTCTCTTTTATATGGAAAAAAGCAGCCTGCTTGCTGAGGTGCAGGAATACTCAGGACTCAGCGAGGCTGCCGAGTCACAATGTGTTCTACCTGTTGGGTTTAAGAAAGAACACAAAAGGAGTAAAATCTAATTAAGGCTCATTCATTGCAATTGGCTGGTTGGAAGTCTGTAATCGAGCTTTAACTCTAAATGGATTCCAGCAGGAAACGGGTTGTTTGTATGAAAATGAACGTTCTAATCAGAGCCTCCGGTGTATAAATGAACGCTGCATGTGTTGATTTGAATACACAGCAGTGGGTTTGTATACAGACCACATGAATTCGCGTTCAAAACTAAAATAATTGATTAACTTTTACAGAAGTGTATTGCTGCCACGCCAGGAAAAGAAAAACAGATCAGTATCACATTATAACAAGTTTTCACATTTTAACAACAGGATATTTATTATGACATACAACCATATCTCGCTATAACGTAAAATATTTCTTGTTGAAACAATATACTATTTATCTATTCACTTAATCACTCATTTGCTTATGTCTACTAAGGTTGTGGGTAGGTTGTAGCCTATCTCAGCCAACACTAAGGGTACACCCTGAACAGCTTGCCAGACCATCAAATGGCAACACCCACAACCATTCACACTCACCCCTAGGGTCAATTTGGAACAGCCAATTAGCCTAATGTACATGTCTTTGGACTGTGAGAGGAAACATGCAAGCATGAGGAGAACATGGACTCCACTGAGTCGGAACCCACTCTTGCTGTGTGGCGGACGTGCTAACCACAACGCCACCATGCCGCCCCTCACTTACAGCTTTAAAGACGAAATCAAAAACATCAGTGTGTGCCTTGCTTTCACTAGTTTTACTCATTTGTAAAGAGGCTGCGTGATCATTTTATTTATGAATGGAGCTATAAAAACGAACATAAAAACTTATAGGATTTGGGTGGTAAAGAATAAAAATCACATCATGATACTTATTACAGTGTGACTTGCAGGATGATATTTAGCTATCACAGAACTAGCTAAGCTGTAGTGCATCATATAAACAGGTGACATACAGCAGCTGATATTTATCAAAGGAAAAAAGTAGGGAAATAATTACTGCCATATTCATTTATTTGGGTACGTGGTCAGTGTAGTTCCACTCTGAATCATGGCCTGTGATTGCTCTCTCTCTCTCTCTCTCTCTCTCTCTCTCTCGCTCTCTCTCTCTCAGCTCCATATGCATTGATCTACTTACTGTTCAAGAAGCTACTTTTAGATAAGAAATGTACTACAAAGCAAAGACGAAGCCACAGTGACACTCATAGATCATCCGAAGCCAAAAAAAGAAGAAAGAAAACCCACACAATGACGCTTTCTTTGTCCTCTCCCCTGCAGAGGCCCGGAGACGAGTCCGGCTCGAAAAACGGCCACAAAACAAACATAGCAGAGGAGAAGAGAGTAGAAAGATGACAGATATGGTCCTTACTCAATTTATCTGCACCTATTTCTGGGGCAGGTACGCACTAAATACACACACATGGTAAAAGACAGGCGGAGAGAGAGAGAGAGAGAGAGAGAGAGAGAGAGAGAGAGACTGACTCACAAAAACCATTTCTCTCTCGTCTCTGAAATTCTCAGTTACTTCAAGCCGACTGCATTATGGCCTGTCAGACAAAAGCGCTGTTGATTGTGCTGGTGACAGAAAAATAGGCCAGTGGAGCACTGGGTGATGATAGCGCTCAGGAAGTGGTGACAGGCATGCCAGGCATCACACACACACACACACACACACACACACACACACACACACACCAAGTGCTCAGTAAATTCCTTCGGTGTGTGCTCACAAATTAAGAAGTGGATTTGTTTAGAGTGAGTATCCAGTGCGTGTGCGTGCGTGCGTGCGTGTGTGTGTGTGTGTAATGCCTGGCACTGTGATGTGAATCAGACTCTGGTTTGCTCTCTCTACTCACCCGAAATTAAACACAATTAACCCTCGATTATGGGGCACCCCGGCAAGGGCACCTCATCATCCCTAAAATAGCAGGGACACACACGCACACACATACACACACACACACACACACACACACACAAATAGAAACACTTGGTGCATTCAAATGGATCTCGGGAATTTCATGTCATATTCATGAACTCAAAAAGCAGACGCAGCACATGCTCGGCGTTCCAGCTAAACCAACGAAGTGACTTGATTTAGCTAATCAATCAAAAGTGTGCAGAATATTAACATTTTCTTCAGATATGGTAATGAATGTATTAAAAAAACAGATTAGGTGTGGCTAAATTTACAATATTTACACTTATGCCTACCGCTGACCAAATTGTACAGCCCACATCATAAAATGTAGCTGTTCAAGTTCATTAATTCAGTCATTTTCTAAGCTGCTTAATCCTAATTAGTGTCGTGGGGAGGCTGGCGGCCATCTCAGCCGAATCTGGGCGAAGGCGGGACTCACCCAGAACAGCTCGCCAGGCCATTGCAGGGTGGCTCTCCAAGTTTTTTGTATTTATTTATTATGTTTGTACATTATATGACGTGCAGTGTAATTCATCTTTATTTGAAGATGTACATGTGTTCAGTAACTACAGAACCAGCTTTTTTCCTCAAATCAGAAACCTTAATGATTAAGTAATTGTTGGGTTATGGTGTAGAATGAAACCCTGAAAATGGTCTCTGCCTTGAAAAGCTGGTATTGTTTAGTAAAACTGGATGTGAAGCAGGAATGCACTCCAAGTGGGACATCACAGCATTGTCAAACATGTTATTGTACTACTATCAACATTAGAACATGCAAAGAAGGTCCACATTGGTTAGTAGCACAAGTTCAGGATGGAACTGGGACTCTGGAATGATTAGGAGGCAATGATAGCAAGTTTGCCACCAATAAAATGATTCTCCTACCTAAAGTTTGCTTCAACTGGGTAAAATAAAAGAAAATAATAAGTAAAAAAAAATACATATTTTGCACATCAGTCATTCAAAATCCTGTAAAATCATACACCCACATGGTATCATGGTTTCGTAGTGGTTTGTACTCCTACCTCACAGCAAGAAGGTCCTGGGTTTGAACCCTGTGGCCGGCGAGGGTGTTTCTGTGCAGAGTTTGCACGTTCTCCCCATTGTTGAGTGGGTTTTCTCTGGGTACTCTGGTTTCTTCTCACAGTGCATTCACACATGCAAATTAGGCTAATTCGCTATTATAGGTGTCCCTTGGGTGTAAGTGTGAAAAGTTGTGTGTCTGTGTTTGTCTTGCAATGGACTGGCGAGCTGTTCAGCGTGTACCTTGAACAGCTTCAGCTTCCCTGTGACCCTGAACAGGATAGTCAAATGATCTCATTTTCCTCAGTACTGATAATGAATGGATGAAAATTCTACCCCATTCTGTTATCATCATCAGAGAAACCGAACAGACAGTTTTTATTTTTGCTGTGTAAAATAAAATCTAAATTAAAACAGTAAATGACGTTGCAATGTATGTGGAGCCCATTCACTGGGGAAGTGTCTCTAAATTCCTGCCAATAGAGGAAATCCTTCAGTGCCAACAATAAAGATTAATGTGCAAACACTGGCAGCATAAACAGAGCCGCACCCACACCCGTATACAATTAAAATCCATGAAAATTGATTAATACGCCGCCACAGAGGGGAGTATTTAAGCGATCTGACTGGACTAGCTTCGCTGTTTAATTACACCTCCTCTAATTAGCAGAGGATGGTCAGTGGGGGTTTAATTGAGGCAGTGGGGAGTACTGCACTGTTTCCACTGATCACTGGGATTTGGGAATGAATGTGCTTGATGGAATAATGCCAATGCTAAGGACTTTTCATTATATTTATGGATGTTAAAGTTTAATTTCGAATATTAAAAACACAATAATATGCAAAGCGCCAATATTTTTAGCCAAATGGTCAATGTAGCTTGACGTAACAAAGACTTCCGAATAAATAGATTTAATTTATAGCCAAGTTTAGTATGCAGATGATTCTCTAATGGTGCTCCAATGGTCATGTATTTCACAGGTTTTACGCTATTATTCTACACCTTATGTGGTGCCATTTGGGTTTAAACTGTAGAAAATATTCCTGCATGAAATTTAAGATTCATTATTATTACATTTTTATTATTACATATTATTTTTTTGGATAGCAAATTAGTGTGAAATATTGGTTGTCAAGACAATATTTCTGTAGGTAAATGCATAAAAATAAAACTGAAACATAATAATTCCCAAGTATGATTTTCATTTCTTACTTGAAACCCAAAAAAAACCGCACACACACCCACACACACATGCACACAATAATTTGCAAGTGTAGAATCTTTAAGTAATTACAATTTTAATCCATTTCTAAGAAATTTGACAGTCTTACTGTGGGTCTGCCTTGTGCGAAGAAAGGGCAGAAGTATTTACCTGGGAAACATCAAGCGCACAAAGAAAGGCAATAAAAACCAAAAAACAAACAAACAACACAATAAGGGGATGGAGGTGGGGAGTAAATGGTGGCGAGCAGCAACAAAAAAATATAAATTGGATTTAAATTGGTGTGTAATGGAGTTTCGCTTCCTTTTTTTCCCTCTTGCTATAGTCAACGCACACCTGCTGGTCGCCAAAGAAATTCTTCTCTCCAGGAAATAAGAAAACGTGGCGTTTCTGGACCAGTCTGTCATCTTTCTCATTTCATTTCACACACAGAAGTGCAGAGCCACAGCAGTGTGAAAGGTATATATCAACTCTGACCTAACATTGCAGTGCTGCCAGTATACAGCTCCATGACAACATGTTTCGAGACAGCAGCAAGGTTAGAAAAGGTTAAAGGTAACACAATCAGCGTCAGGATGCATGTAAGACTGACTCTGAGCTTTCCCAGTCATAGAATCAAAATGAGCTTTAAGGAGCTTCAGTACACACTAATAAAGCTGAATTCCTGACAGGGAAGCATATGCTATCCCACCCTCCAAAGAGAGCTTGGCCAATTAGCTCCCATGGACTCCCGGTTGCGGATGGCTGCGACATCAACCTGGATCCGAACTTGCGAACTCCAAGTTTATAGTCACGCACCTTGTCGATGCGCCACTCAAGAGCCGTGTATGTCTTTTGACTGTGGAAGGAAACCAGAGTATTCAGAGGAAACCCATGCAAGCACAAGGAAAACATGCAAACTCAATACAGAAAAACCCTCTTGCTGAACCCAGGACTTGAACCCAGAACCTTCTTGTTGCGGGGTGAACATACTAACCACTACACCACCAAGCCATTCTATGTCATGGAATGACTACTCGTATGTTTTGTAATCCAGTCATTCAGTCAGTGGTAATCCTGGTTCTTCTGCAAAATGTATATATGTACATTATATCAATTTTTATCACTTATTTTAATGTATAATATTTATAATAATAAAAAAGTTAAAAATAAGCTTAGAACTCCGGAAGGTCTAACTGGGTCAATCCTCTGCCTTCTCTCTGGCTTATTACAGGAAAGGAAAGGCAACGAAAAGCAAAAAATAGTCGAGTCTTATTGTTCTGAGAGCACAACATGGTTGCCTGCAGTCACACAGACACACAGGTACACTCCCCTCCCTCCTTTGGAAAATCCTCTAATCTTCTTGAATTCCTCCAGCTCTCTCAAGGCTATTGCAGGCACAAATTGCTTAATAAAAAGCCTGAATTAAAACATCATGGAAAGCATGGGAGGGAGCAGGGTGACTGATAATTACTAGCGTTTTACAGGAAAGATCATCACCCTGGTCCTCATTTCTTATAATCCCTAAGCAAACAGGCCACACTGCCATTCCCATGTTAATGACTCTCTCTGTACTCTCAAGCAACCTGTACAACACAAACACAGAGAGCGCAGGTACCGTTCCACGCATTCCTGCGGATGAAACAGGGAAGTAAAAGCAGCGGTGTGGATCCAAAGGAATCAAGCTTTATCTTCCAGACAAGGCAGATTTCATTCATCACGTCTAGGTAAACATCCTGATGTTCTCGACGAGCACATTATCTCGCATTCTCGTCGCTGCTAAGTTAACCCCCAGCTGCTCCCTACCCACAGCTATGTTCACTCTCTTTGTTTACTCCTCTTAACTCATGCTCTCTTGGGGCAGTGCTCAAACCGATCACAGACCGCGAAGGAGAAACAGCCTCCAGGAAGCTTGTTAAAGAGATGTAGGACTGCCTGGAATGCCAGTGGACCTGAATCAGTAAATCAGACCCTTGAACACAAGAAACAAAGTAGAATGACCATGGGAGCAACAAGCATGGAGAATAGGATGGGCAAGTGAAAGAAAAGAATACAGAGCTGTAGGACATCAAATAAAGGAGTTCTTTATAAAGCTGTGGTGCTAATACTCTTCTCCATGCATCAAATTATCAAGTTATTGATCCTGTGTTCATAATGCAATGAAGCATTAATACGAGAAGTGCACTGATGGAAATCTGAAATCAATAGCAATGTAAAGAAAGTCATTATGGACTGCGGGAATCAGTGAACACAAGGCATATCGTCTAATTTGCACAAAAAGCTTTACGTGAAGAGCATAAATGCATGCTTTTCGAAGGCATGCAGGTATAAACATTCACTCTGGAGAGGTTTTTTTTGTTAATTTTGCCAGCACCTAGGTGAATAATGTGGCATGTGAAACTCTCTCTCACTTACTTGCCCAACTGCTTAAAACTATTAAGGTCATGGGGAGGCTGAGCTTATCTCAGCCGACACTGGGTGAAGGAGGGGTACACACCCTGAACAGCTGACCAGATCTTGCAGGTTCAACACACACAACCATTCACACTGACAACCTGGAACAGCCAATTAGCCTAATGTGTAAGGAAACCCACGCAAGCATGGGGAAAACATGCAAACTCAACACAGAAACACCTTCTTGCTAAGGGGCAGACGTGCTAACCACTCTGCCACCATGCTACCCAGCTTATGAAACAACTGGAATTATAAGATAAGATGAATTAAAAAATGGAAAGACCTAATGTTCACTTAGCTGTGTTCACTTGTTTGAAATAAAGCTGAACAAATTGCTCTCTTGGCACAAATTCAGACTAAAGCATGCTTGAAAGCAGTGTGGACGTTGATGGTGTGCTGAACAACATCATGGGTCAATAAATGTAAAGTTTTATTACTCAAAAACAACACTGATGGATTCAAATGGTTTCATTTATGGTCGGTTTAAACAGCGTGCCAGTGTCACATTGGTTTTATCTCACAATGTTTAATAGACATTTTGTGAAGACAGACTGTGCAGGAAATAAAAAAAGAAAAACATTTAAACAATAGGAAACATCATTTCTCTGGAAATAAAAACTATTTTATACCACAGCTACATTTTAGTCCGAGTCCAAAATAAAACCTGTGAAAATGAATTTCACGCCGTTCATGCTAAGACCCCATATCCTATGTGACACATCCTACTCTCAGCACAAAGAGCGACAAAAAAGAGATTTTACCAAATTATTCTAATTACCCTCTCCGATCCAACCCCAAACCCTTCTCCCCACATCTCCCCAATTCATTCTACTGCATTCAGCCACTTTCCTGGGTAACAAGCACACACGTTCATATCATCAAACACACTCACACACACACCGGCATACACAAACACCACTCCTCATTTATCCCCACACCCACACATTCACATGTACACACCCACACACTCCTAAAATCAGGACCTTAAGGTTATGCTGGTTAGTAGATATTCCATTCAGTGCTATTATCCATGCAAGAGTAGATTCTGGAGAAGGAGGAAGAGGACCAGGTGAAGGAGGGTGTGAGTGTGTGTGTGTGTGTGTGTATGTGTGTGTGTGTGTGTGTGTGTGTGTTCAAGAGGGGGGGCCTTGTCAACCCCTGTGCAAAAAAGAGAGCAGTAAAGCTGCTGGGCAAACAACAAAAAAAAGGACTGAATATGAATTATCAATGTGTACACAGCCAATAAGCGCGCGCGCACACACACACACACACACACACACATACACACAGATACAGACACCCCACAGTTTGGCTTTTTCTCTTTGCATTACCCACTAGGGGTTTCCAAGTCTATATCCGCAGGCTTCTGTATCTCTACACACCTCAGGGACACATTGCTGACCAGTGAAGGCCAAACAAGCAGTGTGCATAAATATGTGTGTGTAAGTGTGTGTGTGTGTGTGTGTGTGTGTGCGCATCTCCATTGGAAGTGGGAAAAGGATTTTGTTTTTTAAATTAGATTTTTTTTTCCAGTACACTATTCCACACCTCCTAAGGCCCACCATCACCTGCCTGCCAAATCTTTCAATTAACAGACTCAGTGAATCATTAGTGCTGGGTCCAAAAAACCCAAACTAAGCAGAACAAAGTACTCCTCTGAGAGACGGATAGGGAGACGGTGCAAAAAGGAGGAAAGAAGAGCTGGAGCTTTACTGGAATCCCACACTATTCATCTCCCTTCATCACAAGCACAAGCACACACAAGCACACATGTACCGCCTGGCATAAAAGAGATGCCAGGAACAAAGGAACTGGGACGGCAGGAGCACTAATTACCAAGCTGGTCTTTGACAAGCCCCTCCATGCCACCCTCCCCCTTTCAAACAGGTCCCTGACTCCCTCCCTGTGCCCGAAAACATCAGCCTTGCTGTGTTTACAAGGAATGTACTAGAATGCTCAAGACCTTTTCACTGCTTTCAGTCTAAAATCTTCATCGATGAGTGTTTTAGAGATGAAAATCTGCTGTAGGGATGAAAATCTACTGTTTTCGCATTCAAGGCGGTCAAGATTTCATGTAAATATATCATCAATCGCAGGCTAACTGACACTCTTATTGATCTCATGAAGTGATCTTTTCCTTCCTGACCGCTTCAGTATTTCTCTATCAGTAGTTTTGATTCTTATATGAAGAAATTTCACTGTCAGATATATCAGCACAGTACAAAACAACAAACGCTAATCAGCAACAAACCACAAGCAGCTTTTCCCACTCAACTAACACAATTACAGCTCCCTGTTCACATTTTCCTCCCTGGTATAGCATAATCAGGGTAATACGGAGGTGTAGTGGTTAGCACGGTCACTTCATAGCAAGCAGGTTTTGGGTTCGAACCTGATAGCAAGCGTTTTCCGTGTGAACTTTGCATGTTCGCTCTGTGCATGTGTGGGTTTCCTCCCACAGTCCAAAGACACAAAGACTAGGTCAACTGGCTACTGTAAAATGTCTGTAGGTGTGAATGTGAGTGTGAATGGTTGTTCGTCTGTGTGGCCCCACCTCTCCCCCAAAGCCAGCTGCAACCCTGATCCATACTCCACCACTGATAAAAACAGGGAAAGTTAATAGGCTAAACAGCTGAATTGTGAGCTTTCCGGATATTTACATCTATCCTGATACACTCCCTGGACTTTACACACATGAATCTCTGAAAGCCTACAGATCAGGAGGTTTTATGTCATGGGCATTTACAAGAATCATCAGCCTGTTTGGAACATTAAAAAACCTCACCAGACAAAAAGCAAGGATATGTGACTTACTTCACATGTGAGTCGAGGTAGGCTGAATTGAGTTTATTGATTAGTAAAAATGTTAACGGTGCATGCTATAACCAGCCCTCTATCACTTTAGTATTCAAATCGCAAAATACATATATAAAGAGTGAACTCATGTTATGGGACATGAATCACTAGTAGGCTTTATTCTCTGGCATTAAACTGCCAATTGCCTGTTTGGCTGTTGGTAGTTTATTTGTCTGCTGCTATCCTTCGGAAAGCTGTAAAAGTTACCCAAACTTTTACAAAACGCTTTTGTGCCTCCTGGGGTACAACAGCATGTTGTTTATCATGTTAAAATGGCAAATAATATTGTTCCGTAATCCACAAGTGAACTGAACACAATGACTAATTTGTTGCATTTTGCCCACTGGAAGAATTCGGTTAGCTGGATCAGCTGACCAGTGATGTCACCGGTAAATGGGTCTATAGGTAATGGATGAATGGAAGGTACAGTATAAACACTCCATATGTAACATTATTAAAAATGTAAATGTTTTTCATTCATTCATTCATTCATTCATTTTCTGAACTGCTTATTCCTAATTAGGGTCGCGAGGAGGCTTGCGCCCATCTCAGCCGACTCTGGGCGAGGGCGGGGTACACCCTGGACAGCTCGTCAGGCCATCGCAGGGCCATCAGTCACACAATGTTTTTCATGTAAAAGTAAATAAAGAAAAAATTCCAATTAAGTAAAGATGAGAAATAAAGCACCAAATGTTTTTTTTTCTTGGAAATCAATTTTTCTTAAAAAGCCTTGAGAATAAATTAATTAAATTTGAGAGACATTTACTGCCATATTGTTTGACAAATTGTGTCTGATTAAAAAAAAAATCTGGGGTCACTTTAAAACTGACAGTGTCCTTTATTTATATATGCACATTACTTAAAAAGTCACTTTAGTGCATTAAGACTCATTTTATAGTGACGGTTCAAATATTAGTTCAATAAAACAGCATTAGGGTGAATCATGTCCAAAATGCCCACAATGACATCAAGGAATATTTTAGCTTTGGCTATGATATTCAGAGTGAATACCACTTACACGTCATGTCTCATGTTACCTTCCAAATGGTACAGATTTTATTTCAGTAGTGTGCACATACTGTACAACACTGCCGCGTTCCCAGACAGCTGCCTCTTGACTCACAAGGGCATCATAGTGATGGGAACTGACAGCTCACAGCCCCTAAATTAATAGGACCCTTGAGGGACCCCAATCTAAAAAGTTTGTGTTCAGATTGAAAGCGGACCCAAAATCCTCCCTTGAGGGTGTTGATGGTATTTCAATGTAGCAGTGATGAGACTACTGTGCATGATGAAAATCTCTGTATTGTACAAGTATAACCAATTATTAGAGCATACCTAACATAGACACACACACACATTCAGCTGTGAACTGATATGTACGTCTAATACATTCTTTCCCTCCAGCCAGTGAAACCCTGCACTAAGCTGATATAGCTGCTGTCAGTCAGACAGCTGTCAAACTCCCATTCAGCCACCCTGGTGTGTATCAGTGTGTGACTAGTGAGGTGCAAGATGACCTCTTTCTCATGTCACCACACATACACGCACACATTTCACCAACCCCTTCAGCTTCTTTTGACACTTGAGCTGTATCAGTCCTGGCTTCGATACGTGCTAAGCTTGAATAACAGATTGAGAAATTTTGAATCCCTTAAGCTGCAAAATACAGTCTACAGACATGCAGTCACACCTGCTATTACTCAGCTTCCTTCTTCTGCATTCAGAAGTCACAACACTCTGACACTGCTGTGTCTCAGAAACAGACCTGTACTTTATTTCAATTTCTTGTTGTTGTTGTTGTTTTTTTTGTTTTTTTTTTAGACAGACTGTTTGCGATAGAAACACAACTGCATTTAAAAGCAGACAGCTCTGTATGGAGTCAGAAAAAGTCTGCCAAAAGGGGCAAAGTACAAATCGAACTCAATAACTGTAGCTTCCGAGTGAAAGAGTAAGCGATTCCAATAATGTCTTGGATTCCTTACCCTTTTTTTTCCTCTCCATATCTTTGTCTTTATTGCTCAGCTGCTCGCTGTGAAAATGTGGAATTTCTGGGAGTTTTTAATCATCTCTCAATCCCAATTTCGGCTTAAAGCTTGGAGTAAAAATCTCAGCGCAAAAGATAAAAACTAATAAAGAACAGTGGAGGCAAGAAAACAGTGCAAAAAAAGCAGATGAACATGTCCACGCTAAACACCTAACAGGTGAGCGGTACTTCCTCGTACCACTGCATTCCTCAATAATCCTCTGCCTCCGCTAAAGTGTTGATTCTACTGTGACAGCTCCTTTCATCCGAGGCTTTCATGTTTGCCAACATAGAATTTCATGATCACTGGTCCCTTTATCCCTTGAAACTTAGCCTGAAGGTCAATATGCATGTTAAGTAAGTTAAAAACAGCTCCTAATCAAACTAAAAGTGTGAGATGTGTTGTGTAAAAAAGCCCATCTGCACTCTACACCAGTTAAAACCAAGCCAAATCGGCTGGGAGCCCTACCCATCCGCTGCTCAAGTGTCATAATGCGCCTGTTTTGGAGTCTATAGAGAGCCTGCGATCCAATTTCCAATGTTAACAATGCACACATAAATGAATGTCAAGTTGAGAACGGGAGCACTCATACTAAGTGAGATGTTTTTTTTTTTTTTTTTCTTTTTTTACCTCGAGCCACAAAATGCTAAAACACTTGGGTTGCATTCCTGTGTAATTTAAGCGTCTGGGTTGCATCCATTGAGAGCACTGAAAAGCACTTTCTATGGCATGGTAAGTATTTAATTGGCTGTCTGCTTGATCATAGAAGCACATTTGATAATGTTAATGACAGGCTGTATGACCTGAACGCCCAGTCCTGTCAGTAAATGCAGTTTTCCTAAAACAATATCTCTATAGGGGGCTTACACGTCTGTGTGTGTGTGTGTGTGTGTGTGCGTATATATGTGTGTGCATTTTTGCAAGTCTGTGTGCACTTTTTTTTTGAAAAACAAAAGCACCATCATGGCAGCTCGTTCCATATCAATCCCATGAGCAAATTTGGACGCCATCATCCTCAAAGTCTCCTCTGTTGGCTCGCAGATGAAAGCAAAGCCAACAAGATGAGCCCTTCTGACAACAGACCACCTGTGCTTTATGGCTCATAAAAAACATCCATGACTAAGGTGAGCGTTGATGACCTTTAACCCCACGCGGCTGATAAGGCGTGACCTGAGCGAGTTGGGGAGTCAGTTATTAGTGAGAGAAAGAAAGAGTGGGATATAAAGATGAGCAGAGCAGGAAAAAAGAAGACAGAAAACAGTGACAGATATCGCCTAGATAAACCTAACCCCTCTGCTAACACACACAGGTGTCACTGCAGGCTTGTTGATGGAATTAGGCAACAGTGACGTGTAGGGCATTCTCTCACCTCCCAACGCATTCATCAGACGCAAACATAAACACCTGTTCAGAGACCAGTCCAGATAAACAAATGTCCAATCCACCACTCACAGAGTTCCATAAATTTCTCTTCAAAAAGCTGTTGTTAATGTATGTTACTATTATTATTATTATGAATAGTAATAATAATAATTATAATAATAATAGGGGGTGGCACGGTGGCGTAGTGGTTAGCACTTATGCCTCACAGCAAGAAGGTCCTGTGTTTGATTCCTGGGCTGAAGTGGAGTTTGCATGTTCTCCCTGTACTTGCATGGGTTTCCTCCGGGTACTCCAGTTTCCTCCCAGAGTTCAAAAACATAGAGTTTTAGAATGATTGCATGTGTTTTGGCCCTGCAATGGCCTGGTAAGCTGTACAGGCTATACACCACCATTGCCCAGAGTTGCCTGAGATGGAAGCCAGCCTCCCTGTGTGCCTAATTAGGATTAAGCATCTTAGAAAATGAATGAATAATAATAATAATAATAATAATAATAATAATAATAATAATAATAATAATACGGGTGGGATTAAATAAGTGTGCACTTCTTCCTACTAGTTTTTGGATATGTACAAAAATTATTCATTCACTGATTAAAGGAACTTTAACCACTAAGGAAAATACTTTATGAGCAGGGTTGCATCTCAGCAAAATTTCTAATTTTGTACTAATGTTTGTCCTATTGTACTCAATTCCCTACTGCATGTCATTTTTGTG
>JAQMYF010000016.1:610778-650608 GCA_030014195.1 Neosilurus mollespiculum
TATATATATATATGCATGATATTATGGCTGTTAACTACTGTATGTATTTTTCCCAGTATCAGAATTAGCATTAGCTGTACTGTATACTATATAATGGTTAGCACTCCGGTTGCTTTTTTATTTCCAGAAAAAGGGCAATTCTTTAAACTTAAATAAAAATGTACGGTCAGTGGTGGCCCGGTGGTAAGGTGCTGGCTTACTGATCTGAAGGTCGGGGGTTCAAGCCCCACTACCACCAACTTGTCACTGCTGTCCCCCCAGTGCAGCTAACTGGGTCATCAAAGACCAGCCATGTCTCTCACTGTCTCTGGTGAGAGGCATGTAAAAGAACTATTGCTGTCCATTGTAAAGAGTATGCCATTGGGTTGCCGTAAACTTGTTTCTGCCCTGCGCTGGCCTGGTGACTTGTCCAGGGTGTACCCTGCCCTCGCCCAGAGTCAGCTGAGACGGGCACCACCCTCCCCACGACACGAATTAGGATTAAGAGGATCAGAAAATTAATGATTGAATGAATAAAAATGTTCCGAATGGGGAGCACAGTGCATTGTGCTTCTACAGCAAGCATGTTCCTGGTTGGAGCCTGCAGGTTGACTGGGGCATTTCTAAGAGGATTTTACGTTATCTCTGTGCCTGCATGGGTTTTCTCTGGGTGCTCCGGTTTCCAGTCCAAAGACGTGTGGATCGGGTTGATTGGCTAGTCAAATTTGCCCATATGTGTGCATGTGTTAGCCCTGGTGGTGTACCCTGTCTCTTGCTCATTGTCAGCTCAGATTGCCTCCTGCTCACTCAGTAGCAAGGTAGGTATAAAAATATACAGTATATAAAATAGGATAGACAATGAATGAATGAATGAATGAATTAATGAATAAATACATACAGTCCAAACAAAGTTCATGAATTGAAATAAAATGACTTAAAATAATGGACGTTATTTGAACTGTCATGGTACCCTTGAAGGTCCTCACAACAAGTTTTATTTATTTATTAATTCTTTTTTTTTTTTTTTTTTTTTATTAAAACCAAACCAAACCCACTTTTGTTGTTCTGCAGAATAAACATTGAAATAATAAAAATATTTTAAGCTTGGAATAAAGGCATCACTAGCATCATCTTGCTCATGGAAAAGAGAAAGTGACTGTCTCTCTGCTTCTCTGATATTGTCTGAATCTCTCTCTCTCTCTCTCTCTTTCTTTCTCTCTCTCTCTGTCTCTCACTCTCTTTCGGTCTCTCTCTCTGTCTGCCTCCTGCCTCATTATATCTTTCTCACTGTGACTCACCTTCTACCGACCCTCTTACTCGTTCTCGTTCGCTCTCCCTCTCTGTCTTCTGCAAACACTGATAAAAATCAGCTGAAGGAACTCTGGAAAGTGTGAAATTTCTTATTATTGGAATTATTAAATTCCTGATACCACCCTTGCAATCTCACGTTAATAGCTCCTCAGTCATCCAACACACACACACACACACACATACACACACACACATTGTAAAGCAGCACCTATTTGTTAATTAAAAATACACACTATGCTGTGCTATGGGCTATGGGAGAATTCAATAGGGAAGTTGTTTCAGAAATTTTATTCACATGTAAGGGAATGTACAGCAACATTAACAACTGTAAACACACTTAGAAAGGGAGCGGAGTTCTGAAAGGAAATTTGCTGTCAGAGATCAGGAAACTCAAGTAGTCTGTAGACACAAGCACAGTATCAGACGAGTGAAGACAGCTGTACTAGACAGATTCATTTCATTTAAAAGCCTCGATTTTTTTTTCAGTGTGTATGACGGTGTTCAGACATGACTGAAAGACATTAAGGCATTAAGCTGAAACTATAATTCTTAAGTGTACTTCAGTTGGTTCTCAGGGGGGTCCTTAAGGAGTCAGAGCATTTCTCCATAAAATCAGTTTCCCTTTAGGCAAAATAAGAATATTTTACCATCCAGTTTTAACTTCCAAGTGTTTTAACTTTAAATATATACAAATATATATTCTCACTGTGCTTGAGTGGGTTTCCTACAGGTACTCCATTTTCCTCTCCCAGTACAAAGACACGCACATTAGGTGAACTGGCTATTCCAAATTACCAATACACGTAAATGTGAATAATGGTGTGTGTGTTGCCCTCCGATGGATGTTCCGGTTGAGATAGGATGCAGCCTCCCTACGACCCTAGTAGTATTAAGCAGTTCAGCAAATGAATGATGTATGACGAATGAATGAAGGAGCTTTTCAGTGACAACAGTATGGAACAGGGAATCCTAAACATTTAAACGTCATATCTTTGATTATGTAAATATGTATTCAAATAATTTTCATAAATTATTTAACAGCATAATTTCTACTGGGGCTGCACAGTGGCATAGTGGTAAGCACGTCTGCTTCACAGCAAAAACGTCCTTGGTTCGAATCTCGGGCTCGGGTGTTCCTGTGTGGAGTTTGCATGTTCTCCCCGTGCTTGTGTTGGTTTCCTCAGGGTATTCCGGTTTCCTCCCACAGTGCAAAAACATGCACATTAGGCTAACTGGATGTTCCAAATTGCCCCTAGGTGTGGATGTGAGTGTGAAAGGTTGTGTGTGTTGGCCCTGCGACGCTCTAGCGAGTTGTTCAGGGTGTACCCCGCCTTCGTGTGAGTGAGAATATTTCCTATTGGCAGTCTCAGTGGAAATACATTAAACCTACCATTTTTCACACAAAAAAAAAAGATGCATGTTTCAGCATCATTTTTCTAATCACATCAGCCCTGAAATAAAATCCTGAAGAACCTAACGATTCCCACCCCTTCACACACAGAAATTCTCACCCCTTACTTTGTGCCCAGAAGTGATCACAGGCTAGCCGGTTCTCCACTAATCCTTGCTTTCATTACCACACCCACACTTAAGAAAAGGAGCAAAGGGGACAAAGAGCAGATCGGTCCAGTGTACACAATCCTTGCTCCAGCACAAGCTTTTTTCAGTCTCTCAGAGAAAACCTGCTATTGCATAAGCTCTTCAGGTTCAATCATGTCCCACACTGCCCATACAGTGCAAACAAGCAACAATTTCCCCCCTGACAAAAACAAGCACACAAAGCAACATTTTTTTTGCGTCTGGCTACTTTTGTGTGCTTTTTTTTTCGAATGCTGTGTGAGCCTGAGTGCTTGGTGACTCACTACTTGCTAAACACGGCATGACATGATGACTTCTCATTGAACTTTAATCCGAACCACTAGCCTCACTAACTTAAGAGTGCACCCCTTTAAATGAACATACTCGTTTGTTTGGCTGATCCAGCACGCCTCGGAAAGACTTCGCCGGCCAATAACCTTTAGCGCGGGCTGCTTGTGACTTTTCCCTCACCTCAATAAAATGCCGGGTGATTGAATCAACTCGAGGAGGTCAATAGACACGTGTTCATTTCCCAGAGTTTGCCTGAACCTCGCGGCCACTCAAAACCCTGACTGTCCTGCCTGCCATTTATTGGTTGAGAACCACGTTATAGTTCTCTCGTATCTTCCTGTCACTGTAGCTGCTTTAGGGACCAATCATCCTGAGAGACACTTCTCTTTTATGCTCCGACTCTTGCATTTCTCTCTCTTTTTTCCTCCCTCGTCACCTCTTACTCTCATTTCTTTGCGCTCTGCTTCATCAACATCAATCTCCCAAGCTTTTCTGTTCCGTCCTTCAACTCCACAATCTATCTTGTTTCTAGATCTATGCTCTGACACATTCCTATGGCTTTCCTGCATAAATACATATCAATGCAACTGCTGCATCGACGCTGTAGAAGTATTTCATTCCTAGGATGCAGTGTTGTTTCCAAGGACGGTGCAGAAGGTATGGAATCCCCCTGAGAACTTAAAGCACACAAATGGACACACACACACACACACACACCACCCTCCACCAAATGCTTGCTTAAGATGCTCGTCGGGAAGTTTAATGAGGAGATGGAGTCCATCTCTCCACCAAAAAACGTTTCTCTTTTAACTCCCTCTTAGGAATCACTGCAAAGATCAGGTGATGGGGTCTCCTTTTTATCTGGTGGGAGACTGGAGAGGAATCTTAATGAATCTACAATCGTGCTGGCCTGTGCTTGATTTCATTTTCAAGGACTCACGGGACATTCTCAGAGCTTTTACACGTTGATAAAACCAAACGACAGCCATTATGTTGAAGAGAGCGACAGATTATCAACTCAAACTTTTTTTCCCCGGTAGCTCTTCTAAACACTCTCCCTCTATCCTGTGTGTCCAAGCAGCTTTAATCTTTCAGCCCCCTGGCCCATTCCTGAGTCTGTGTCCAGGTGGAGCCTGATTCAGCCGCTGAGCTTGGTTTATCCCTAGATTTATTACACAGCTGCGGCCCTCAGAAAACACAGGAAACCGATGCAGACAGGCAGCACGGGCCTGTGCAATCAGAGAAGGATTATCTACACAGAGCCACTACTTTAGGAATGAGAGCTCTTAAGGAACACTCCTGTAGCCTGGCATTCTCTAACGCTCTAAAGCTCTGGCTAATATTGGGAGGGGGGTTAACATGCAGGCAAGTCAATTCACAACGGATAAAGCAGGCCTTCTTGTAAAGTCACCTGCATGTAAGTGGATGCAGTGTTATGGGGGAAGCTCAAGGAGAGTTTTAAACAGAAAGATGAATCTACATCAATTAGCCTTTTTCCCCCATCATCAAGAAATGGTGCTGGTTCCAGAGCCGGAGCCTTATCTCATACTATCATGTGCTTTCTAACAAGAAATGAGACACAAATTCATTTCTGTTACGGTACCAAAAGTGCAGTGAGCTGGAACAAAGAACTGAGGACTGGACCCAGTATAATTTCATCTCCATGGCAACAAGAAGCTATTTTCATGAGCGCCATTAAAATAAGACATGAACAGTGCCAGGGGTTTTTGAAAATAATTGTATTTGTGAACTAGTGATCCGAGAAAAGGGACGGCCATCCTACTGCCAATGGCAATGAATGAACTGAAAGGTACTTTGTTAATTTTAATGTGAACAAAACTTCACTCAAGAAGCTACAAATACAGCTATAATAAACAGCTAATATCACAAATATGTAATATTGGATTATTTTCCTTAATAAATAAATGATTAAGTGTGATCCTTTTGTCTCAATTGATTAGCTGGGTTCTCTTTATCTTAGGAGTTGTGTGAAAATCTTATTTATGAAGAAATTCTACAGGGTTCACCAACTTTCCAGCACCACTGTATGTATGTATGTATGTAATGTATGTACAACGTGAGCAGTCAAGTCACATCCAACCATCCGACCGTTGGGCGTGAGCACGTATATAGTAAGCTTTGGCTTTATGTCGCATCTGATTTACTTATACAGTTATTCATTAATTCATTCATTTTCTGAACCTAATTAGGGTCGCGGGGAGGTTGGCGCCCATCTCTGCCGACTCTGGGCGAGGGCAGAGTACACCCTGGACAGCTCGCCAGGCCATCGCAAGGCAGAATACTCATACAGTTAGAGCCGGCATTTACTGAGAATGTTCCTAAAATCGCACAGTGTATGCCTGGTCTAAGTGTTAATGTGTTTGTATCTGTGTTAGACTGAGGGACCTGTTCAAGCTTTACCTTTACCCGAAGTCAGCCGGGATTGTCTCCAGCCTCCCTTGCTAATAGGCCGCTGGAGGCAAGTAAAAAAACTTAACAAAAAAATGTAATTATTGTTTTTATTATTGTATAATTTTGTGTTACTGGTTCTCTGAAACATCATCACTATATTTGTGAAATACATTTTTGGGGGAATGGTGGTCAGGATGAGCTCAATTGAACAATAAGTACATTCTCGGAGCAACACATTGAATTTCCTGTGGAGGTGTAAGAACAACCGGAGACCATAACTGTTGAGGTCAAAGGGCATTACTAGGTAGTAACGAGTGCTCTTAAACACACTGAACTTCTCTATGCTTTTTTAAAACTGACCCAGACAAGAGCAACATAAACACTAACACAGCCTGGCCAACAGATGATGACTATTAAATTGCACCGCCCAATCAGGTCAAAAATATAACAAAATGTGGGAGCGCTCGCAATCAGAGACAGAGCAGCGCTTGTTTCAGGAGAGCTGGCTTGACCTCAGGAACATAGGACAACGCCTCATGTCTTTACCACATGACCCAACAATCCATCAATCAGTCCAGTCAGCTGACCTGGCATTCAACCCGAAAGCCGCTGAGTGCTAGGCACGTTTGTGATGTCTGAAACATTTCCCTCTTTCCTTGTTCTCTTCTGCAGCTGCCACTAGTATGGCTTCGCTGATGAGCAGTCCAGGGACTTTACACAGGCCAGAAAATGTGCCTTATGTCCACTTCTGCTCAACCCCTGACCCAGGGGTTTCAGTTATTACCTGCTCGCACCTGCCTGCACAGCCGGCTTGCGGTTGGTTTATTATTAGACCACTGGCTACATTCCTTTCCCTGGCCATCCAGGGGAAAGTGTGATGACCAGGTAGAATGGCTGCCCTAACCTTTCACTAAGCACAGTGTCAACAGAAAGAATGTACCTGTTAGTGATATAGTAACATCATAACCAACCTAAAAATGGTCAGCAGCTAACATTCAACAACCTCAACAGACATACAAGCACCCTCAAACATGTGCTTTAAACATCTTTCTACACATATAGAATAACATAACATTCAGCTATTACACTGAATTCCCTCTAAGTGGGACTTTCCTATATTTACTTCTACATTACATTACATTACGTCAGGAAAGTCTTAACGACATCACACCAACCAGTACAACAATACAAAAATACACCCACAAACACATACAATATCCACACAAGTAACCTATTCAGACAAAAATTAAGGGGAAAAAACAAACAAACAAATTGAAAGTAAATAAATAAAATTAAAATAGATAAAATGCGATCTAGGGCAGCATGGTGGCCAAGGTCTTGGGTTCAATTCCCGGGCTTGGGTGTTTCTGTGTGAAGTTTCCCTGTGCTTGTGTGGGTTTCCTCCCACAGTAGAAAAACATGCACAGTAGGCTAATTGGCTGTTCCAAATCGCCCCCAGGTGTGAGTGGGAATGGTTGTATGTGTGTTGGCCCTGTGATGGTCAGGTGAGCTATACAGTATTCATGGTGGCGTTAGAAAAAGCTATACACTAAAACTAGCTCAAGTAAATCATGGGAGAAAAGAAAGGTGTAAAGTTTTAAACTTGTAATGTGATGATTTAAAATCATCATTGCATTCAGTAGGTTTTTTTTTGAAGATCTTGCTGATAAACTCAGTATTTTTTCAGCATACCGTAAGAACGTACAATAGAAATTTTTCCAGAAATGTATACATTCCATATTTTTATGTCGTCAGATTTATAATATGTCCTCCTTTCTGTGCTACTTTAATGTTTAATGCACTCCTTTTTAATTAATGACTATTTTAATCTTATTTAATTATTTAGAAATTTTGATTAATATTAATACTCTTTCATTTAAAAAGAAAACAAAACTGAAAGTAGACCTAAATATGATAATACAACATGCCATTAATCAGAAAGTTGTAATCATAAACAAAACATTTTAGCATCAGATGTTAACCTCCCTCTTGATTTCCATATATTCAACTGAGCATACAATGAATAATGTACAGAAAGTGGGAGATGGGAAAAGGAGAAAGACAGAGGAAGGGAGGCATGGAAAGCTACACAGAGAGAAAACAAAGCTCTGCAGAGAGCCATCACTTTTCCTCAGAGTCTAAGCAGGAGACCACACAGTGAGTAGTGAGTATATTAGTGAACAGACTGGGCAGCTCTTGTAATAAACTTAATGAAAGCCGAATAGTGTAGCCAAAAAAAAGTGCGTATTGGCTGAGTGTTTAAAATGTAAAGTTACAGTATATGAATTAATACTCAAATTAAAACCAACCTTATGTACAAACAAGTCTCAGTCACAAATGTGCTTGAATCTTGAATATCGAACAGACTCTCTCTCTCTCTCCCTCCCTCCCTTCCTCTCTCTCATCCTCCCTCCCTCTCTCTCTCTCTCTCTCTCTCTCTCTCTCTCTCGTCCCCCCCCTTACATTCTGAACTTCCTGGATTTCAAGGGTCCCTGCCAATTTTTTTACCAGTCAACTATGCATGTAAATGGTAAAGAAATCCAGGGTGTTCAAACTTTTACAGCTTGATTTCCTGGTTTTTAATCCATTTTATTGAGGAGGTATGGTCATTCATCAATTTTACTTCTCATTTTGGAGCAAGATTGGGACTAATTTATTAAACAAAGCTTAATAAGCACCTACATCCATTATTATCATTATTATTTATTTGTATTTTTTGTTAAGTTGTTGTTACCCTCCAAGAATATTGTACCATAAATACCTTTCAGTCTCATATGTGCCAATGGCAATAACCTTAAAATAGAAACGACACACATATTTCAATACAGTAAGTTTACACCCTTATCGTTTCAAAAGTATAAAGATCCATTCTTTTCTGTTTATATTCTATTTAGGAATAAACCTATCTCAGACTCCAGCAATTTACAGCTTCCTAGTGAGCACACTCCCAAAAATAAACTGAATACCAATATGGTTAAAGAATTCTCACAAAAGCTCCCATACAAGAAAGCTGTCACACTGTGAGATGGTCATCCTAAATTTCTAATACTGTTAGAATTTTTTATATTATTTTATTTTTGAATCATGGCAACAGTTATCCTTGAATCTTTCTCCCAGTACCATGTAGGGTCACTATTTTGGAGTCACAACCAAAGATATCAGTACATTTCTTTCATATTTGTCATCTTGTGTCTGGGAAAATTCAATATAGCAGATTATATTTAAAAAAGTTTTATTATGATAATTTCTTCTTGGTCCTGGTGTTCATTTTTTCCCCCTTTGGTCTCTTGCCATTGGTATGTACGATATGGAGAGGTATTTACAGTACCAGATTCTTGAAGTTTACCAACATGTCTTTCTACAAAACTAAAATAAGGGATGTAGGGAATTGTTATTTTAAAAGTCCCATAATGTCTCTAAGGTTACAGCCCTATATTCCGACAGTCCACTGATCCAACAGTTACAGCCCACCGGTCCGACAGCCTTGACCCTAACCTTAACCTAACAGAACTGAGTAGAGTGCCCAACTTAATGCAAGGTGCCCATCGGACCAATGGGCTATCAGAACATGGAACCCTCCCCTGTCTCTAAAATGAAAAACAAAATTGATTGAATGACCCCCTACATTCCCTTTAATAAAGTGCAGCAAAACTCAGTAAATCAAGCAGTGACAGTTTTAATCTTTCTTTATCATTTTCATGTATATTTAATTGGTGGGAAAATTTTCTGAATTTGGTTCATTTGATATGGAATAGCCATTCACTGTATATTTCCATGGGGGGTTGGTGTGTGCAAACTGATATTATATTCTATAGCATATTATTCAAGTCATGACTGCCTTCAACCAAGGACACGGAGAACACCACATTTCTGTAGTGAATGTGTGTGTGTGTGTGTGTGTGTGTGTGTGTGTGTGGTAGCACAGAAAAAGCATAAAGACAGAATTTTTCCATTTAATAAAGTGTGTAGGAAGGAAAACAGCAGTATTATCATCTGTCCCCAAGGCAGAGAAGCTTCATGGCTCTTGTTTGTCATTACATGGCTGGGGAGGAGTTCCAGTCTATTCATGTATTTTTTTTTTTAGCCCCATATAAAAACTTGCAAGGTTCAAGGGCTGAAATCAAGGGAGAAATCAGCACAGGAGAAGCCTCAGAGAAAGCAGAATGTTCAAATAAAAAAAAACAAAACAAAACAAAAGCCTTGAGAAATTTAGTGTTATATTCGTTTTCTATTTTGAGTTTCCTATTCTTGTATCCTCCTGCTTACTCTTCATATGCACAGCTGCGGGGAAAGGAATGAAACAGCAGAAAGTCATAAATCAGCCTCTGAGGATTAAGCGAAACATTAGCGTTTAAAAAAGGGACATTACAGGATCATCTGTAGCAGAGGGTCATATAGCAAGTGGAGAAGTTTGGAGTGGATCGCTTTTGTAGCAATGGATAAGCTCTTTAATACCTTTTGCTACCCTCCACTAGCTCAGTAATGTAATCGTCAGTTGTTGAACCAAGGCTTAATCTCAGGCCTTTAAAGTGTAAGCTAATAGACACAGGAATGAAGTGCGAGACACCTAAACGTGGGCTATTCTTTTATTGTTTTGGGGTAACATGTCAGTAATAGAGTTTAGACCATGTGAGTGTAACAAATGGATTTTCTGCAATTACTACGAATGGTAATTTGGTGACCTGGAGTTATTTAAGTGACAAGTTATTGAATAGTGGATATGGCATACCCATTCTTTATGTCTGTCTCTTACTGTCTTTAGAGAGCTTGAATTTGTGTTATATAAGTGCCCTGATAATTCATTAAAATACATACAACTAATTATTATTGTACAGAATTATTATAAACCTAAAACACTACTTTAATTTGGAAAATGTTTTACTATTTTTTCAACCTTTGTGTCTTTGCATCTTGTTCTAGATTTGCCTAGACTGGAAAAAGGCTACAGCTAGTCTCATTTATGTCTCCCTTCACTAGACACAAAGCAAACTACTTACATGGGCACTGCACACGTTGCTGTGGTCATTTTTTACAAAACCAGACTGTCTGACATATTCCTAAATACTAAATATGCAACCTCCCTCTTATTAAATGTGAGAAATCCTGGAACATCAGTGAATGAGAGAAAAACAATGCAATAAAGAAAACCTGCACTTACTGGCTACTTCCAGTGAAGCGTTGTGGCTCACGGCCTCCCCCAGGTAGTTCCTGGCCACACACACGTAGCTGCCATCGTCAGGTTTGCTGCGGCGGCCATGCACGATGCGCAGGAAGAAGAGTGAGCCGCTGGGCAGGAGCATACGGTGCGAGCGTGGGTTGTCTCTGTCTGTCTCCACACGCTCACCGTCTTTATACCACTCGACAGTGGGTGCTGGACGGCCCTCGGCCTTACAGTTTAGCGTGGCAGGCTCACCCTTCGACACGATCAGGTCTGATGGGTGCTCCACAATCCGTGGAGGATAGTCCTCCTGACGGAGACGAGAACCTGGAAAACGCAAGGAATGAAGCAAATGATGAAGTACATATTCAGTATTATACACAACAATGATACACACAGTGATAGAGCTATTGTGTTCAAAATACCATATGCTGTATGTAGTCATATTAAACACAGAAACCCTGAGTCTTCATTGCAGTGAAAATGGAAGCAATGGAAAGCAATTTAATGTAAAGATGTTTGAAGACTTGTTTGAAAATTTCCGGAGCAGAGCCCCATAAGCATGAAAGACAACTCCGATGGGTGTCCCATGTCCATGCCCCTGAAGTTTATTCAGCCCTTTAAGGAGCAGCGATACTCTTATAACACCAGCCTCAGACAATTTTAATAATTAATAAATAAAATAATTAGTGCTTAAATCTTTACATTCGTTTATTTTTATCTGACAGATGTATTTGTACCTGGGTGAAAACACTTCGCACAACATACTCCTCGAGAACATTTAGAAGATTTGCTGAGCAAAGCCAGGGACCTGAAAACACACTGTAGATCTGTTAGATTTCAGGTATTAGCTGTTACATTTTCAAACTGGTATCGTATGGGGACGGCGCCATGTTCTGACAGCCCTACCCATCTAAGATGATATAAGACCGGGCTTCAATCAGTTGGGCACCCTAATCAGTTCAGTTGGGTTAGGGTAAAGGTTAGGGTTAGGGCTGTCGGACCAGTGGGCTGTTGGACCATTTGGCTGTCGGACCAATGGGTTGTCAGAATATAGGGCTGTAACACTATCGTATGAGCTACAAGGTGAGAATGTGCATTGACTACTTCTGAGCAAACAGCTTCTGTTTCCTAGACTCATTCTGCTTATTGTATAAAAATCTCTGTAAGTAGGTCCCATTTCACAGCTGTTTTTATGGAATACAAAACAAAAAAGCTATCATTAGCTAGCATTCATCTACATAATAACATGCAAGCTAAATCAACAAGTTAGCAAACCACATTAACAGGTAAAAGAGGAAGAAAATCCTGTGCTGGAAGAGCAACCCCACTAAGATTTGCTCTTAATCAGAAAAACAAAAGCTAAACACAGAACAACAAGTTCATTTAACCTTGAAAAACAGGTCCTGATTGAACAGCTAAACAAATCTATTTTTATTTATGCTTATTTCTCTCAGGAGTTAATATCTCCTTATATTAGAGATGCTGTGAAATTTGCATGCCAAGCATATAAGCCTGTGAATGTTGAAGCTCTGTGTAGGTTAGTCAGAAGAAAGACTGAATCCCCATACGTTTATTACAGCTAACTGAATGACTGACTGAAATTTTCTTTGGACTAGAAACTATACTTTGCCAGAAAAAGTTGCACACTCTAATATTTTCATCGAGTGCATTTAGGCTTGATCACAGCATGTAATCTCCATGGTATTATTGCTCCAGTTAGTCAGGTCGAGGCTCAGCAACATTAATGTGGCAATGAAATGTACTCAGCTGATGATCTGAATGAAGGTTATCACATCAATGGACTTTTTCTTCCCTGATGACACAGATGTAAAATGGGGGGTTCAGGGAGCATGAGGAATCATTTTCACATATGTACTAGCACCCCATAGTCTTGACCCTATTGAGAGTTTTCGGGATGTGCTGGAGAAGACTTTATGAAGTGGGTCAGTTTTTCCTTCATTAATTCAAGACGCCGGTGGAAAATGAACCCGACACTGGATGGAAATAAATGTTACATTGCTTAAGTTTGTTGAAACAATGGAATGACGATTACATGCTGTAAGCAAGGCTAAAGTCAGAACAACGACATATTTGAGTTTACAACTTTTTTTTGCCGAGCAGTGTACGTACAATCAGCCATATTGATCTACGAGATCTTCTTCCTTTCCTTTTTTTTTGTGGTTTGTTAATGTTTTTTTTTTTTTATTATTATAAGCAATGCATCAACAAGCATCCACTCACTATATAATTACAACCCGACATACTACATAATAAAATTCTGAGCTGCGCTATGTGATACACACATGCCATTTTAGACTACACTAAAATGAAAGCAAAAAAAAAAAAATTAAATGTCTGTCTCTGCTGTCATTCACTGAGCAGTCGGGAAGACCAGCGTTATCACAAAGGCGGGCCTAATTGGAAGCACATCGCAAAAACTCATTTACGTAGCCGCCCGCCATCGCATTCCTCCCTCCCCCGAATGCTGAGGGAGCGTGTTTCTGACACATACTCATGCCTAGAGGTGCTCGGAAGACCTACCAAATTAATCATGTCAACTCAAACCCATCGCCTCCTCACATTTTACGATTAGATCAATTAAGTCATGTCTGTCTTTTACACATACATATACACACATACACACTTACATAGTCGCTTGTATATAACAACTTTCACTCTTTAATACCACCCACATTCCAAGGAAAAGTGCGATAAGCTGCCAAAGCGGACTGTAAAAATGTGCATAGCTCATCCCTTTCCATTTAATTAGATTTATTAGTCGTGGTTACATGGATATTTTTTCTTTTATCGCCCGCAATCATGTTCAACATCTTAATTAAGTTTGGTTATTAATATGAAATTTAAACGTGCAGATCCCAAAAAGGCCCCCGAGAGCCAACAATAATGTGAAGAGATTGGTTGAAATGACAGAGTGAGTGAGGATTTATAAGAGGATCTTTCTTTTGTCTAATGCCAATCGTTCAAGACAAAAACGTTTCTTGTTAACTTGAGCATGAGGTTACATTCATGATATCGAATTCCCTGTACTTTAAGCGAGAACGTCTGGATGAAAAGGCTGCACTCTGTGCCAAAGCAAATCTTTTCTTGCAATCACAGGGTAGCAAGGCCAGCACAAAGGGGATGTCAGACTAGTTTTTTTTTTTTTTCCCTTTCCATGTGCTCAAGCAGGATTTGTATTTTTCCGCAGTCAGGAGTGAGTGAGGCTACGTTATCCAGGCGAGGAATGATGGCGCCTCGGCTCTGTTAATCAAGTAGCGTTTGAGAGGAGCCTCCATTAAAGTGTTTGTTCCTGAAATTGTGCAATGACCTCGTCTTCTGTCTGACTTTCAGAAATGTTACTGAATTCCTAAAATAAAAAACAAACAAACAAACAGACAAAAAAAAACAACTATTGATGCTCCATTTCTTGCCAGATTATTTCCCGTTTCAAAAATGTCTATCAAGAAGAACACAACGTTTTTCCTTTAATATGTTGCATGAATAAATACAGGCAGAAAAGCTGCAGAGAGTAGCACTTTTTCCTCCCAGTGAGAAGCAGCATTGGGATCATCTCTGAAGATTAATTATGACACTGGAGTAGTAGGCTATGGTGGCCCACATGGACCAGGCTCCACGCAGCCAGCCTCTGGATCCCAACTCTCCACATCATCCATCACCATCCAGGCAACTGCCGACTCTGCTGCCCAGTCCCTCCGCCCGAGGCTGGTGCATGTTGCAATCCATTACTTTCTTTCAAGTATGCGTATGCATAGTAGGCTGTAGCTACATCCATAATCAGGTCACACTGTGTGTGCCAATTCCCAACCTCAAAAGTGTGTACGGACTTACTAGGTGAGAATTACTGTAGATCGTTTTTCTAGGAGACATCTCAAAAAAGAAGAATGTTGTTTCCTTTAAAATTCCTTTATTCACATAATGTTAAAAACCGTGAGTGTATAAATTGAGATAATCTGGTATCTATCTAGTATAAGGATGCTATCAGCAGAAAATGCCAGATTGGGAAAAAAAATTAATCCAGTGACACCAATTTTAGCCTAATATATGTCACAATTATATGTCGTACAATGCAAAATAGGTAAAAATAATTACAGCAGCAGTCATATATACTACCATGACAGGTTGCTAGCCACTTTTATTTCATTCAGATTTACTGTGGATTGGTAATCTCTTGTCTTGACTAAAATATGAAAGTACAAAAAAGTACTGTTACTTATAATAGGCTATACTGTTTGAGATAATTTTCTTCAACCGTATTGAATTTTTGTTTTAGCTTCGATAATTTTCCACATTAAACAAGAAGTCGATAAAATTGGTTAGCATGACTACAGAAGGTTAGCAAGAAGGTTATTGGTTCGAGTCCCAAGCTTGAGCATTTCTGTGTGGAGTTTGCATGCTCTCCCCATAATAGTATGGGTTTTCTCTGGGTACTCCAGTTTCCTCCCACAGTCCAAAGACATGCACATTAGGCCAACCGGCTGTTCCAAATTGCTCCTCGGTGTGAGTGTGACGGGTTCTGTGTTTTGTTTCTTATTTCATTTCGATTCTTCTTACTTCTCTCTTTATTATTATTACTATTTTTACTATTATTATTATTGTTATTATCCATATTATTATTATTATCATCATAATATACAGATTTGCCTACTTAATTGTTTGTTATAGGTACTTGTTTTTTACAAAAAAATTAAAAAGCTAAAATATCCCGGGTGGTACCCAAACTATAAACCATTTTAATTATATGATAAAACTGCATTCAATCCAGATTTTATAGCAGAATTTATGACCACTGGAACTGAGCCTAGGCAGCGATTAACATGTATCGGAACACTGTGTTTAGATTTTGTATGACTATAATAAAGGCACGTAAGAATGTAATGGTCATGCAAAGTAATTATATTAGCATTCACACAAAACTGTCTTCTGGACTGTTCAAAATACAAGTGCTTTGTTTCACTGAGAGAGCAAAATCCCTGCCAAAACCTCCCATATGTAGAAGGTAAATCCCCCAAAATGCAGTTTCTATCAGGCAGAACATCCTTCCAACCTCAGCCCATCTGTTTTACTGCTATTACCATGCACGTCTTTGGAGGTTCTAGCTGCTCTTAACAGCTGGACAAATACACTTCGAACTGTGGGCTTTAAGCGTGCGTGCGCGCATGTGTGTGTGTGTGTGTGTGTGTGGGTTGGGGGTGTGGGGAGGTGTGTGTGTGTGTGTGGGGGGGGTGGCGACCCACACTGAGACAAAATACTTTGTGCAATGTCAAAGGAATCTCTGAATAAAAGCCGGGATCCAGATGATCTTGGAAGTTGGAAGCGTGAGGAAAAGTGGGGGAAAGATTACCGCTGCTAGGTAATTGCTCCCATTTGCCTCCTTGTACCTGCTTTAAGTGTGCTGGGGGGCAGGAAGCCACAATGCTTGAGGCTTTAATGTGGCTGTACAGAGGAAACTAACTGACCATGACTGAGGAAGTGGTCAATATCTGCCAAACTAAAAAAAGTTGGACTTCAATAGCTCATAAGATAGGGGTAATCCTGAAAAGAGACCTCCCTCTTAGAACCTGAAACTCTTATGTGTGTGAGTGTGTGTGTGTGTGTGTGTGTGTGTGTGTATGGATGTGCATGACATCATCAGAGACATGACCCCAGTCCTGCTGTTATTCCATTACTGGTATTTATCAGCACTTCCTTTCAGACACGCGCGCACACACACACACACACACACACACACAAATCCTGATCAAATTAGCACTTGGTAAAAGGGAAAGGCTAATCTGTGCTCATGCTTTGATGTGACAGTTTTAAAAATCATTAAAGACTGTAATGTGTTAATTTGTGAAGTATGTTTCACTGTAAAGGTTATGTGAAGTCTGGGCTGACGGGAACAGCCCAGTGGCAGGAGGAACAGATCAATAGGCAGATGTTTTCAGTCAGCGTAGTCTTCCAACTGGCTCATACACAAATCAACACTTTCACACACACACAAGCTTGTCTGACTATCCTTGTAAGGACCTACTAATTATTAACGCTGCGAACCCCAACCTTAATTTTTTTTGAAAGGGAAAAAAAGAAAAAAGGAGCTATCCTCATGTGAACCAGCCAAATTTCCTTACAAGGTCAAAAGGGTCATTTAGGGACTTGTGAATCCATCAGGTCAATCATGTGCTTTTAGCTCCAAAGTTATCACCGCTAACCTAGTTTGAAATAGCCACATACAGAGATTTGTGACAAAAACAAAATGGCACCAACGCAACTTGTAGCCGCCACATAGAGAAAAAAAACCCCTCATATTTCATTTAAATTGTGATTAAGGTGGGAAGAGGAGATAATGTGTGGCCAGCTTGTGAGAGAGGAGGATGAACCTGGCTCAGCACTGGGCTTGTTGTCTTCCTTGTTTTAATTGTGTTGGGCCCGTGCCTGGGGGGAACATGTGCACATGCAGAGGGATGGTATCTCTCGACTACAGGTGAGCCCCTCTGTGCCCGTCTGCCCAAAGAATGAGAGCACGGCTTATCTCCAAAGAGCCAGCAGTTTACACACACATGCCTGCATGAAAGCGTGCGCACGCGCACACACACACACACACACACACACACACACACACACACACACACACACACACACACACACACTCAAGACGCTTCAGACACATGCACATTCAGAGACACATGCTTACAAGCACACACAGATGAAAAAATGCCAGCATAGGCACGCTCATGTAATCGCGTACAACTAGGTAGGTATTAAGATGCATAAATATGTTCCACCCTCCCACTTTCACCACCACCATGAACACAAACGCATACACACTTATATATGAAACATTAACTTATTCTTATATAAATAAACTGTGAATTTCCAAAGTAAGCATTATCTATGAATCTGCAGATATGTAAAAGGGAATTTAAATGATTTAAATCTCTTTTGTAAGCTCCAAGTTTAAACAGATAAAAATCAATTCCCTAACGAGACTACAACTGCCTCTTAATTAGACATAACTGCTTTCCAACTGTGCATCATTAACATAACCGACACATTTTCTAAAAACTGTTTTACGCAGATAAAGGGAATGTTATCAGAATCTTCAGTGATGTATTTCAGAACGTCTAAAAATGTTTTAGCTGTAATGTTTCAAAAATGTAATATGTAAATGTTGACAAAACCACCAGTCTAGAAATATTTTGATACAGCAACATTTTAGGGACATTTAAAAAACATAATTCTGAAAAGTTTTCAGAACAATGAGATAATGTGTACAAAAGTTCCTACAACATTATACTGTATGGCATTCATTCATTAATTCCTTCATTCATTGTCCATATCGCTTATCCTGTCTAGGGTTGCGGGAAAACTGGATCCAATCCTAATTGACTTTTTGCGAAGGTTCGCCAGTCCATCACAGAGCCAACACAGGCAAACAACCATTCACACTCATGTTCACACCAAGGGGGTAGTCCAGAATAGCCAATTAGCCTAATGTGCATGTCTTTGGACTGTAGGAGGAAACCAGAGTACAAGGAGGAAACCCATGCACGCATGTAGAAAACATTCAAACTCCACACTCTGTGTTATTCATACATTTATTCATTTTCATAGCCGCTTAATCCCAGTTAGGGTTGCGGGAAAGCTGGTGCCCATCTCAGCCGACTATGGGCGAGGGTGGGGTACACCCTGAACAGCTTGCCAGGCCATTGCAGGGGACTCTGTGTTATGTTATGTTAATTATAATTATTATTACAACTATTATTGTTAGACTAAATTGTGAACTTAGCTCAAAAATAATATTCAGGCGTCAGATCTTGTTGTGAGCACTTCATTGGTGATTGGATCAATAATCACAATGTGAAAGCAGTACTGCTCGAGCATTACTTCAACAGAACTGTAGTGTTCAGTTGCTTAAATTAGAATAAAAATGCTCCCATCCACATTATCACAGTTTTTTTTTTTTTTTCTGTAGCGCCAGGGTGCATTAAAGAATAGAAAGAAAGAAGCAATTACTCAAACAGAACTATATGAAAGTATGCCTGGATGTTGGCAGAAAGCCTGTTACTGACCCAGTTAGGATGTGGGAAAATGTTATTCTGTCAGATGAGATCAAGATAAACTTTCTAGGCCAGAATTGAAAGCATTATGTGTGGCACAAACCATGCAGTGAAGTACGGTGGTGGTAGGATTGTGCTGTGAAGCCTCTTAAAAAGTGAATGGATGAAGCAAAATACCTTGAAATACTGCTAGAGTATTTTCTTCTGCTATTAAATTTGTGCCTAAGTATTATTATAACATTATATTAATATTACTTAGGCCAACACGGTGAAAGTGAGGTACACCCTAAACAACTCTTCAGACCAGGGTAACACACACAAAACTATTTACACTCACACTTACACCTAGGGGAAATGCTGGAACAGCACTGTGGGTGAAAACCAGAGAACCCAGAGGAAACCCATGCAAGCAGGGGAGAACATGCAAACTCCACACAGACCTTTTTGCTATAAGGGGGAAGTGTTAACCACTACGCTACCATGCTTATTATAATTATTATTATTAGTAGTAGTAGTAGTAGTAGTAGTATAATAATTGTTATTATTATTGGCAAGACAGATAAGGAAAGTAGAATATTAAGTTACAAACAATATATTTTTATGTAGTTTTCAAAATTGCTACATAACATATGCTACAATTTTAGACAGTACAGTGTGAATATATATAATAACAAAAAATAGCCATTCTATAGAAGTTTTGTAACCCCTCAGGACGCCTCAAGCGCATGGAGGACAAAAGCCATTCCCAATGCGAAGAGTTTCAGACAATCAACATGTTATTAGCCACCCTACACACAGGTTTAGGTCATAGGGAGTGCCTATGCAAAATTTCAGAAAGCTATCATGCATATGAGCCGAGCAATGGCCCAGACAATCTTTATATGTTCAAGGTCACTGTGCCAAGGTCAAAGGTCACATATGCAAATTAGCTACCCCAAGCCCAGGTTTAGGTCATAGGGAGTGCCAACGCAAAAGTACAGAAAGCTGGCCTGTGCATGAGCCGAGCAATGGCCCGGGCAAAGTTATTGTCACGCCGCCGCCAAGTTCCAAGGTCATGTGCCAAGGTCAAAGGTCATATAAGCAAATTACCTACCCCACGCACAGGTTTAGGTCATAGGGAGTGCCTATACAAATTTTCAGAAAGCTATCATGCATAGGAGCCGAGCAATGGCCCAGGCAAACTTTATATGTTCAAGGTGACTGTGCCAAGGTCAAAGGTCACATATGTATATTAGCTTCCCCAAGCACAGATTCAGGTCATAGGGAGTGCCTATGCAAAATTTCAGAAAGCTTGCCTGTGCATGAGTCAAACAATGGCCGGGACATAATTATTGTCACGTCGCCTGACCACCCTGCCCACCTGGCCGCCAAGCCAACGACAATACCCCTCCAGCCATAACTGGCTGAGGGGTAAAAACCGATTATGAAAATACCATTTGTAGATAATTAGTAACTTCTTACAAGGTATGTTCAAATTGTGGGAGGTAAAGAGTCAGATGTAGGTGGAACAGGATGCAGGAAGCAGTGGCTGTGTTCAGGACCAAACATGACTGATCAAGTATTTTATCAGCCCCTCTTACGACCACATGAGTGCCTCCACTGGTTTTCAATATAAACACGTTTATCCATCACACTCCTGTGAGCGTGTGTATATGTGTGTGCCCACATGAAAGCCATGTATTTGTCTTCAGAATGCATGGTTATCTGTCTGTTGGTGGTCTACAATCCACTTCACCAAGCATCCCAAGGACGAGGTTTCAGTTCTCCCAATAATTTGCTTTGGCATTTGAATGGCGTGTGTAAACATTAGATGAGATGAAGTATCAACCACTAAAAATTAAAACCACAGCAGTTGGACTTATTCACACTACAGCCTCTTTGTGTAAAAGAATCCCAACAGGTAAATAAGCTCACATGCACACACACACAATGAGATGCGAAAGCTGATCTGATGCTAAAGAGTTCCATTCACTGACAAACCTGCGCATAATATTACATGGTTTTGGCCGAGGTTCACAGCCCACTTTAAAAGCACTCGTGAAACAATGCACACAACTGTGTCAGCTCGTCTTCCTCTGTGATGGGAATGTTCCGACCCACATCTTACCTTGAGGCATTGGCCATGGCAACGGAAGCGTGCCCTAACAGTATCCTGCTGCCGGGCTCACCCAATCAGAGCAAGCGTAGATGATTAAGAGCCATGTCAGGCTGTGGTGACAAGGGGATTACCTGTGTTCTTAGTGTCCACAATGCTGACACTGCCTCTGAGAAGAAAGGCGTGTAATCTATCCATTTCTTCCACTCCTACTCCCAACCCCACCTATACACACATTTACACAAGTATGTGTGCAAACACAAACGCTCTTGACTGCAAATGGGACCATTATAAAGGCTACTAGTAAGAAATTATAATTTCTATTATTTTTGACATTAGCTAGCATACATATCCTCTCCGAGATGATTCCCCCCATCAGGCCTTTATACACACTTTTATTTAACACCATCTGACACAATCACTGCATTCCTAACATAAGCCAGTATTAGTTGTTCTGACAGATATGGGCAACACAAAGCAATACTACATTGACGTGCTTGTTAAAAACAATCCCATTTGTCTGTAAAAATTCACATAAGAGGGAATTCTTATCTTTACTTCATCCTGGATTATAACACTCAGCTTTAATTGCCAGAAAGAGATCGATCTGGCTTGGTGGTAGTGTTGTTGCTGCTGTGGCTTTAATAAGGTCACTTGTTTAAGGCGCACCAATGCAGTAGCAAGCAAGGACTCTTGGGAACCAAGAAAACTTGAGGAAACAACAACGATTTATTCATATTTCTATCCAACATACATATCTTTGGACTTTACCAGCATCTAGCTTGGAGACAATGGTAATAAAAATTCCACCCTATGTTCATTGATATTCTGAACCACTTAATCCTAATTAGGGGCGCGGGGAGGCTGGCGCCCATCTCAGCCGACTCCGGGTGAGGGCTCTAGGGGGACAGCAGTGACATCCTGTTGATAGTACGGCTTGAACCCCTGACCTTGGGATCAGTAATCCAGCACCCTACCACTGGGCCACCACCCTAAGTTCCCATAAATATTTTGGCCTTAGTATAAAAGCCTGAGGCACTTGGACAGCCTATAAGTAAGTCTTCAATATTAAGGAGATGTAAACACAGACAAATCAACCAAGCTCTGCTACATCTGCAATGCCTCATGACGCAATTACCATTAATTCATTTGGCCTCCTGGCCTCCCGTCACATGGAGGGAATGTTCCAAAACTTGGAAAAGGACTAACATTGAGAAGGGCTCAAGGAGGCCCTGGCACCCTGTACTTAAAGCTTATGGGCTGATTCCCTAAAGAGTATTTTATAGGAAGCATGTTGAAATGGGAATGAGCATTGGGGAAAAAATGCACTTTGGTAACTAAGGGAAGATTTCAGTGGCTCAGTCAGCACAAATAGTGAGAAGCAAATCTCCAAATGAGCACCGTCAGCACTAGGTCCATGTTGGCCATTATAGAGGAGAGCTGTGAAAACTCAAGAGGACGGAAAGTAGAGGAGTGAACTAGTCCTGCTTTTTTTTTTTTATCTCTCTCCTCCTCTCCACCTTGTTCTCTGCCAAGTCTTTTAATGACCTCTTATGTGAAAAGCCTCAGAGAAAAACATCAAAGTCTTTTCAATCATTGATTGATCTTGAATGCTGGAATATTCATGGTCATCAGAAACTGTAGTGTGTGCCAGAGAATGTTAATAGTAACATCTAACAAGAGCAAATAAAAAGTGCTTTATTTTACAATCAAGGTCAAAAGATTTAAAATTGTACAGTGGAAACAGGGCAGAAAAAAATTCCTCACGTTGCTTTGGAGACTATAAAAACCACTGTTAGACATGAAGTCAAAGTCATTCGACCAGGTATGAGGATGGAATGAGGGCGGATGACTGTGTGTGGGCTGTGTAAGGTGCCTAACTACTTAATATTCCAGCCAGCAAATGGAAACTATGAGTACAAGAAAGGAAAAAACGTGAACAGATTTCTAAATCTTATTTTCTAAATGTAGTTAAAACAGATCCCGAACATCCCCAGGCTCCTGAATAGTGCAACAGAAAAATGTTGACCCTAACATAAGAAGATCGCAAGTTTAAATCCTAAGAATGCCATAACCAACTTAGAATGGAAACCCATGCTTTCTCGGTGGCATTACTTTCTTTCCTGTCAATCACCAGCAGTCTGTGAGCCCATGTATTTGAAAGAGCAGTAGTTAGGGTAGTTAGCACTTTTCTCTTATGCTGCTCTTGATATATCATGAGCGGCATAACCAAAAGAAGCTACTGAAATGATGTTAGTAGAAAGCATGTGCGAGTCTTCACCCTCCCTAGTTGATAGCTGTCATGCAATGGTGGGGAACTATTTAGGGGCAGGAAATGGCAGATGATCAAACTGGGGAGGACAGGGGAGAAAAAGAGTATGAAATATTCTGAGACTCTAGAGAAACAGGACGCTTTGGACAAACGTCCTTCATCAGCTAGGCAAGCTAAACATTTTGTCTGAAAATAGGTAAAACCAGTTGATGATTTAATAGTTGTGAAAACAGTCCAAAAAGATTTGCACACTTTTTTTTCCCTCCTATAACAAATAGAAATATAAAATGGGGTGTTTTAATTGTTTTGTACATTCCTGTTGCAAGGAAGAAATATTCCATTCTGATGCTAAACAAAATGATGAGCTTAATTTATTCTTGGTTTGCCCAGTGTATAGCTAACTGTCCCTTTCATTCATCTCCTCTTTTATACGGTATCTGTATTATACCTGTATATGAAATGCTGTTGTAGCTGCAAGTGGTTCCCAGAGTGGGTAAATTATGAATTATTGAGCAGGAATAGCCAAACCTATTTTATTAGTGGGACACATTTTTAAATGTAATGGTAGGGGGAAAAAAAATTGCTTTGTAAATTGGACTACGTCTTAAGGTGGGCCTGTCTGTGTGATTACAGATGTCGCTTTATGTGTATGCATGTGGTGCTGAACTACTTTTAATTGAAAACCCATGGGTTTATTGCTGAGTTGGTAGCAACAAAGAAACTCTTTCTCCCATCTATCTTCCTGTTGTTTCCGTTTCAGGAAGGGTAGCAGAGCATAGACACTGCACATGAACCCTATTTACAGAACAGCATGAGCAGAAATCCCATTTATACATTAACCATCCCCTCCCCAACCACTTTCCCTGTTCCTGTTCCTTTCCTCCTGTGTTTTACAGCATGCCACCCAGGCCATCTCAATAAAGACACTGGGTAGAATCAGGATAAATGGCCAGACTCCAGGATGGTATCGGCCAGAATGGGAATTAAATGGGATCATAAATTTATGGTGGCTGGGCGATTCTGAGAGAGCCTATTTCGAGACATGGACGGCAGACAAGCGACAGAAATACTGAAGCAGCTAAGAGGAACAAATGGAACATTCGAGAGGTGGAACGGAGGCCTAGAGCAGATTTTACAAGACAATATAAATATTTAGAGGAGGAAATTAAGAGTCTGCCAAATGATGTCAAAGGCCTCCTTTTCTGGAAACATCCATGGAGGTGCATTCATTGCCTCATTAAAAAAAGACATTTCCTACCTTTTTTGGTTAGACTGACATAGTCTTAGCTCTTAGTTACACCATGAATTGTCTCAAACTGGGATTCATTCCATAGAGAGACAGCTTCAGTTTTTGGAGGTTATATATGAATGTTACAATATAAAAAAAACATACCCACTGACTTGACCTTTAATTTCACTTCCTGTCATCTCATTAATTTTAGATTTATCTGCAACACTAAAGGAAAAGTATGTCTATCAGAACTGACATTAACTGTTCTTAAGACTATATCTTTATGACTATATGTAAGCCATATGTCAGGCTTTACCGTTGCACATATGACTAAACTTACGTGATCTCTCTTTGAAATGTTTGATGCTGACCAGGACATGACAGATGAGAAATCATGTCCTGAAACCTGAGTACAGCAAACCCTGATCCAGTCCATTTTTGCAATGAATTTAAATACCTAATGCTTGAAAAAGATTTTTTAGCATTTCAGTTCACTGGATCAGATTATGCCTCTCTGCAAGTCAGTTTAGCTGGCAGGGATTATTTTCTAATCCCTTTGGTCCTTCTCAAGAGGGGTGGGTCATAAAGACCCTTAACCCTATCTTTATGAATGTGTCTTCCTCCTCCATCTATTGTTCAAAGCCACAAAGAACCCCCCTGAGCTGCACATCTGCAAAACAATTTCTCCTTTCTAGCTCCTTGATACTTAAAGGAAGAGTGCAAAGAGAGTGGGAACAATTAATGCTCAGCGGGTGATAAACTTCACCAGGAACTACAATGGTTATTTATTCATTGAGGTGGAGAATCTTCTTTCTTGTCCTAAGCTCGCATAATTACTGGATCACTTTCTGAAAACACCGACCTAATATCAATCACCGACACAGGAACCATTCCCACGATGATATTCTTGACCCGTCCTGGACTCCATGCTCTGTCCTCCTTAATTTCTGCTGTTTAGCCTTCAAGACATCCAGAAGACACAAAGTTTTGCATATAGTCTGCTAGAGGGAAGCTGGTCCTCTGTAGGTGACCACTGTGGTTTGAGCCAAGCAGAACAATAAACAGCCAGGAAGCAGTTCATTAGCATTGCCCTCTAGGGCTATCATCCCAGCCTTTTTCTGTTTGGAGCACAGTCGCCCTGCGGAATCAAGCCAGTAAAATGACGGTGAGCTGAAGCTCGGCTTGCTAGTACAAAATGTCAGGGAGAATAATGACAAAAGGATCTTTGCCTTGAGATCCACATGGGTTTTGTACACATAACCTTTTGATCCTTTGCCAGGAGCTCACAAGAGTTCATTATTTCTCGACATCCTTGTTCTTGAGAGGAGAAATGTCAGAGGTGGTGGCAGCACTCGGACTGCTCACTCGCCAGCCTCGAGCTAACCCTCTGCTCCCTTTTCTCCCCAAGCAATTTCTACTGGTGAGGTAAGGTTTCAATTTCAGACAGTCACAAAGGCATCAAATTCAACCTAAAGTAGCGACTTTGAGGCCATGCACGGTAGAAAAGGTCTGGCACTGAGCCGCCGTGCTTGGCTCATTACATAGATCTGGCTTCGCTTCTTTGAAGGAAGACAGAGTTGGACTGATACTTGGCCGCGTCTCAGACTCTGGGGACACGCTCCTCTTGGTGAGGATGATGGTGATGATGATCATGTGCACATCTAATTCTCAGCAGATCATCCATCAGCCATGCAATGAATAGGAACAGAGTGTCTCAGATAACACTACTGCTTACACCGCAGTGGGGCTGGGGGTAGGGGGTAACCTGGACATTTTTAGATTCTTTCAGAGACACTGAACTAAGCCGGCAAACACATCTGCTCATCATAACTTTGGCACTAAACCAGTAAGCATGGAACTGACTCTTGATTATATACATCTCTCTCGCTCATTAAACATGTGAAGATTAAACATGCGTTCGGGTAGGGATTGAGTGCTTACGCTGATAAGACGAGCTCCATTACAAGGTCAACTGCTGGTTAATTAATCGGAGGAGCACTGGGGGAAGCCTGGCACTGTAACAAGGTTAGCCCAGGGCCAAGGTTTAAAGACAGGCGCTGACGGAGCTCCATCGGCTCAACAACATTCATTCACTTAGGCATCTGGCACTGTAAACCTGATCTTATTGAGAGAGTGATTGAGGCAGAACAGGTGTGCGCTCTGCACAGCTGGATAGCTGTCCCCTCAGATGTTTTTTTGAGCTGACCGTATAAGTCTGGTAATGAGACAGCACATTATCCACAGTCTCATCAGACCATCCAGTCCTGACACTGAAACATTTTTACTTGATCAGGTCGTCGTCTTCATGTACCCAAGCCAAACGATATAAACAAATTATTTCCTGGTGCACACTAAGGCAGGAAAAGTAGGCAGGAAATTATTTATAATTCTTATAATAAATCCCAATTAGGCAGTCACAGCAACTGCAAGCAAGAAAAGAAGAAAATAGAGAGAAATAACCTTTTTTCCTCCTTCGAAGTCTTTAAACGTGCATTTAATTAGGATGATTACACTGAGGCTTCAGCACAATTCTTTGAAACTCGGCGAGGCTCAAGTTAGATTTGCATGAATATGAAACAGGAAGTCGGCTTTCTAGTAACAGACAGAAGCTCAGTGTGCTGATATCAGCTGTTTGGCTTACTCTAAATGAGAAGCTATCATTATGAATGAATTATATCCATAAATTAAATAACTTCCTACACATGCCATGTTTCCTCCCCATGCTTATCTGTATCTTCCAGAAAGTATGGTCAAACATCAAAGTGCATCTTAATTCGATTTCCATATAGGGTAAAAATCTTCCTCATCCTCTCATCCCTCTTGTCTCTGCTTTCAAAGATGCATCACATTCTTTAGGGGTTTAAAAGTCAAAATGGAAGGACAGGGTGAGCAGCTTCCATTCCACATAATTATCTGATCCAGTGGAGCCTTTAGATTTCCTCATTACACACACTTATCACTGGATCCCAGCCCAGAGCCTTACAGCGATCACCTAATAATAGTTCAGCATATTAAAGCAAATTATCTTCATTTTAGCCTCTTTTTAGAGACGGTTGCTCATGGGAAAGCTGTTCATTAGGGTTCAGCCTTTCCTTGAAGACTTCAGTTGTTTATCTGATCAGTCACTAATGACTGAGTGAAGGGTGTGTGTGTGTGTGTGTGTGTGTGTGTGTGTGTGTGTGTGTGTGTGTGTGTGTGGTGGTAGCGGTGGTGGGGATATTTAACGAGAGGCTGAACGTGGGATGACGATCCTGTCTTTAACACGTTTTAAACTTTCAAACATCCTTACCCGACTTAATCTCTTTTTTAATTAAAGACTGAGTAATGTGCGCATGAGTCTATGAGTGTGCCCTAGAGGAAATAAGAGGGTTTAGGCCCAAGTTGTACACTCGTTTACTTGAGCAATTGCACGAATTCTGGTGAATGTTTGACTGAACCAGCGCACACACATGTCAGTGTGTTTGCCTACCTGCAAGTGATCGATCGCCATTTCACCTCATCAATCAATAGGCACCTTGACACTAGCACAAAGGTTTACATGGAGCTAAATGGATATCTGTGACCTTCGACCCCTCCAGATTCTGACATTTGAAGGCTTGACCTTTGAATTGACATCGCTCAGCTTCACATGTCATATAAACAGATCCACCTTTAAAGAAATTCCATCTTAGTGGTGATGCGTGCGTGCTGCAGCTATCCATCCGCACTGAAACTGGATTAGCGTTGTGGGGGTGATGATGAGAGAAGCCTGGATATTAATTGGCCCTGTGGAGCCTGCTGTGCCGTGTCACACCGGCTGTCAGGAGCCTCCCAGGACTGTAGGGAGGGGCCAAGCGGGCTGAAAAATTAATTATGAGCAGTTACGGAGCAATCTGTCAAATTTGTTTTTAGCTACTCCCACCTGCTCAGATTGAGCTAAGGGATTGATGGCATGTTGGCATATGTGTACATGTGACTGTAAGGTTTAAGTAATGATATAATAAATCAAAACTACTTGGTTAAATACTTGATATTATATATTTTGATGGAAATGCCTCAGTGGTGTAATGGTTAGCACGTCCGCCTCACAGCAAGAAGATCCTGGGTTCAAGTCCCTGGCTTGAGCGTTTCTGTGTGGCGTTTCCATGTTCTCCCCATGCTTCCTCCGGGTACTTTGGATTCCTCCCACAGTCCAAAGACATGCACATCAGGCTAATAGGCTGTTTCAAATTGCCTCTATGTGTGAATGTGATGTGTGTGTTGCCTTGCGATGGCCTAGCAAGCTGTTCAAGATGTACCCCGCCTTCGCCCAGTCCTGGGCACCTGCAACCCTAATATATGTGATATGATGGAACATTTGATTTAATCCAAAAAAAAAAAAAAAAAAGAAAAAAAAGAAAAGAAAAAGGTCTGTACCCTGATCAGCCTTAACAATAATCACTGAAGGGGGAGTGAATAACATTGATTAACTCATTAAAGTGGCATCTGCCAAGGAGTGAGATGTATTAGGCAGAATGAGAACAATCAGTTCTCAAAGTTGTGTTGGAAGCAGAAAAAATGAGCAAGTGTAAGGATCTGACTATCTTTGTAATGGGCAACCGGTGAAATCCCTGGGTCTATTCATTTCCAAAATGGAAGGTATTGTGGGGTGTTCCTGGTATGTGTTCTGGCATGTATCAACCAAAGGTGGCTGAAAGAAGGACAACCACCGAACTGGGAAGAGCATCATGGGTTCTATAGTCTTATCGATGTGGGTGGGGAGTGAAGGCTAGTGATCTGGTCTGATGCTTCAAAAGTAGCACAAACTGTTAAAACGATTAATAATGGATATGACAGAAACTTGTTAGAACACACAGAGCATTACAGCTTGCTGTCTATAGGGCTGTAAAGCCAAAGATCAGTCAGGCAGTGTGAATATTATGACTGATTGGTGTAAGACCATAATCTTAGATTACTAGGCTCATTCGTAGAAGGGTTAACTGGTCAATTTTAATTGTAGCTAGCTAAATTTGTTACTGAGAGGATCGAGTTGGTGTGCAATGAACAAAATAAATTGTGTGTGAATTTCCTTGTTGAGAATGACTGATATTGGCTGATCATCAAGAACAGCATACTGGATAAGGGCTGTCATTTTCACTCTCTTGGGACATTTTTTCTTGCCTAATTCACATTTTGTTGTGATGTATTATTGTGAACACTATAAACAGTATGCCATTACATGGATACCCAATACCAGAACTGGTATCAGTGCATTCCCTCTATTGATAGTAACGCTAACAAAATCTGATCCTTTTCATTCTGTGGAACTCTGGTAAGCAACTGCAAAATACATTAACAGAATGAGATCAGTGCTGGGAAGGGCCATTTGTGTCATCCACTTTCATGGTCTGCATTCACTCTTACTCACAAGCAAATCCAGGCTTGATTTTAGACAAGAGCAGCTTAAAAGATAAAGCAGTGGCTGTGAGTTTCTCTCACTGTGGATCCATGTGTCTGGCAGGTAGAGGCCAGCCAGAAAGAAGAGAGATTATAGGATCATAAGGCTCATGTGAGAACTGTGCTGTTTCTGACCACTGGCACAATCCCAAGAGATACTTCACACAGCCCAAGCTTCTCACTAGGTTGAAACTTTATCTGTGAGGCAATCTCAGGTGATCTGTTGTCAGACTCCATCTTCTTAAATGTTCTCTAGTGGGATCTGCTTTTGCGTTCCTTTGAAAAATGGTGCACAGTAACAATCTGCTGTAAATGGTTTTACCAGCTCCCTCATTTTCACAGCACGGCTAAATGCTGGAGTTGGCCAACATACAAAAATGCTTATTGTGTCCCTGCCAAAGTGCTGCTATTAAATGACAGCCTATCGTTCACAACATCCACACATATGCATTGTAAAGGCATAATGCATCCAGGTGCATGCTTGAAATGAAAACATTAGCGTGGTTAACAATGAATACTACAAATTAACACAAACACAAATTTTCATTTGCTGTTAAACACATTTTAAACATCTGCTGCTTCTTGCACATGCAAACATATATGCATATACATCCTGGATTGAAGCAGAAACATGCAAACACTCATCCAAAGCAGGACAAACTGGTCTTAGAGAGACTGCAAACTCAGAATATACAGACACTACAAAGCACATGGGACCTTCCAACTTTTAAACCACAGGCAAAGTCCACAGAAATAAATGTTTATTTAGAGAACCAGTCATCCTAAAGTGACTGACCTCTGTGCTGGATGAACTCTCTTCCCCCCTCCCTCTCTCTCTCTCTCTCTCTCTCTCTCTCTCTCTCTCCAACCCAGCTGTGAAACGGGTGAACTCAAGTCCTAACACTCAGGAAATAACCAAACAAATAGCTCCTAGCTAGAATAATCCAATCTGTTCTCTCTAAAGTAGGCAAGTTTGTCCACCACTAAGGCAGTTTTTTACGGTCAGACAAGACTTGAATAGAGACATACTTAAAGACAGGAAACAAATAGCCATACTGATGCATTTCATTTCATTTTCCAAACTGCTTTGTCCTTTATTAGGGCCACAGGGAAAATGGAGCCCATCTCAGGCAACTTCGGGCAAAGGCGGGGTACACCCTGAACAGGTGCTAGTCCTGATAGTCCTTCGCAGGACCAACACACACACACACACACACACACACACAAACAACCATAAACAATTGGCCGACTGTGCGGAATTTGGAGTGTGGGAGGAAACCCCAAGGCACCCGGAGAAGTGCACGTCGAGAACATTCAAACTCCACACAGAAAAGCGCTCGTTGGGGACAGGGCTCCGGCCCTGGGCCTTCTTGCTGTGAGGCAGAAGTTCTAATCAGTATGTCACTGTGCTGCCATACTGGTGCATTTAAAAATCATTGGCAAAATATTTAGAGAAAAAAATTGGTAATGAAAAAATGGCCATGAGAAACAAACAACGAAACACATTTTCTACAACACATGTATTGATTTCCAAAATGCTGAAGGCAAATGGAAATTCTGGAACCACAAATCTTTTTCACTGCTGCTTCTATGGTAGTGGCGATCAAACTACAGGTTAATCAACCAATGATTAATAAGCCAATAGGAAGATAGTTAATGATCACCCTGCAGCTAGGTTATCTATATAGAGAGCTAACTACTTCCTTTTAAATGTTACAACTTTTAAGAGATTTAAGTTTTATATATATATATATATATATATATATATATATATATATCACTAAGCATTAAAATGTGTCTAATGTTCATGAAAATGGGCTAAGCCAAAGCTTTAAATGTATTAGCTAATGTACTGGGCAGCATGCCAATACATTAAGTGGACTATATGTCAAAGAATTTTCAAAATACTCCCACAGTTATTGCATACAATGTAAAAACTGTATGTTCACATTATCTTCTCTGTGATATCTTTTAGCTTATGTAACCAGGCATATCTAATGCAAAGACATTCGTCATATTAGTCGAGTCAGGATCGTCACAAAGTCAGCAGTTCCTTAAACCTGGATCGAGGAAGTGACAAAACTTTGTCCTAAAACTTGAGGTTTTTGAGGACATTCACACCAAGAATGGTTTATGATAAAAACTAATACACCATAATTCAGATTCATTCATGAATCTGTGACAAGATGAGCAAGACCAGTGCTCAGTGGTACAAAAAGTGACCAGCTTAGCCATGACAGCTGTTAGCCTTAAGCCTATAACACATTTGATGATTCAGTGGTTCCATTACTCAGTGTGACTATCTGCCACAGGCAGGATCCAACTTTTCGGAATCGCAATAAACATCTCCAGGGCTATGAGGAGGCTCACTGGAGGACAAACACTTAAAGAAGTGCGGTGTTTTGGGTGGAGGTGTGACAACCTCAGAGAGATGAAGCACATGTTAATGTTCTACATGACATCCTCTGCTTGAGGGGCCTTGGCCAGGACTCCAACATGACTAAACACCACAGGAAAGCCAGATATAAACAAGGAAACCCATCAGAAAATCGGACAGTGTATGCAAATACACATGCATAGACATACATACACACCCTTCACACCTTCAGCCATAAATGCTGAAAAACTCAAATCAATTATTTCCTCTGATTATGTTTACCTACAGTACATCTGTGTGGCTCTTTTAATTTTAATTATCTTATGTAGCAGTAAATATATTATATTTTAATTACACAATATTACACATGGGCGGCACGGTGGCGTCATGGTTAGCATGACGGAGTTGCCTTCGAAACCTTAATCTACATCTGGATTTCTATAATTTGTTCACTCAAACAAATGTGTTACAACTAGTGCAGGTCAGCTAGCATCTTTTGCACATGTCTTACCAGTCGTTTGTCAATCTGTCAGGTGAACTGAAGAATATAGGCAGCTTTGCAAAGCCTTAACTAAACATGTCCTCTGAGCCAAACAAGAAAGATTTGTGTGACAGTTTGTGTTAAAATAACAAATGATTATTTGGGGTTTTCCCCCCAATACCAAGACTGTTGCCTTTCCAAGCCATCATGAAAGGTTCAACCCGAAGGGAAAACACAGTGAATGCAGTTTAAATACCAGGACACCACTCATCATACTATCAGAAACACTAAAGCTTTACAGAATGCGTAGCCTAAACTAAACTAAACAAAACTACCTGCAACAGTCAGAAAATGATAAAGATGAATGACTTCAAGTTACATTTAGCTTTTAAGCCACCCAAACATGAGATCAGCCCCATGTTCCCCAATCCCTGTTCCCCAGACCCTGTGTTCCCCAGACCCTATGTTCCCCAGACCCTATGTTTCCCAGTACCTATGTTCCCCAGACCCTATGTTCCCCAGACCCTATGTTCCCCAGACCCTATGTTCCCCAGACCCTATGTTTCCCAGTACATATGTTCCCCAGTACCTATGTTCCCCGGTCCTTATCAAATTAATGGATCTTCCATTGTATTGTGTACTTTATAGAAGTAAGGTACAACAATTGTATCCATATTGTAAAACAAGTATGATGAAACAAAATCAAACATACTCATCAAAGTAACAATTATATATAATATAATAAATATTAGGGTTAGGGTTCCTGGGGAACATAGGTACCGGGTAGCATAGGACTGGAGAACATTAGGACTGGGGAACACAGACATGGACCCAAAGAATCTAAGAATTTGACTAGTTGAGTATCTGGAAAACCAATATTTGTGGGTTTGATTGTAGACTATAAATGGCCAGAAAAAAGAACTTTCTTCTGAAATTCATCAGTCAATATTTGTTCTGAGAAACTATAAAACAAGGCTATTCCATATGAGAAACTGACAAGAAACTGAAGTTCTCATACAACAGTGTGTACTACTCTCTTCACAGAACAGTGCAAACTGGCTCTCACCAGAATGGAGAAGGCCCAGGTGCAAAATTAAGCAAGGGGACAAGTACATCAGAATCTCTAGTTTGAGAAAGAGATACCTGACAGGTCCTTAACTGGCAGCCTTATTAAATAGTTCCCGCAAAACCCCAGTCTCAACTTCAACAGTGAAGAGGTGACTCCTGGATGTTGGCCTTCTAGGCAGAGTTGCAAGGAAAAGCCATATCTGAGACTGGTCAATAAAAGGAAAGGATTTAGGTGGGCAAAAGAACTTACAAGGTTGGGGAAATGTGCTAAGGATGGATGAATCAAAGTTTGAGGTGTTTGGATCACAAGCAACAACATTTGTAAGACGCAGAACAAATGAGCTTCTAGGGTAAGAAGCTCGGCCATCCGGGAGGAGCTCAGTGTAGAACTGCTGCTCCTCTGCATTGAGAGGAGCCAGTTGAGTTGGCTTGGCCATCTGATTAGAATGCCTCACGAACACCTCCCTAGTGTGGTGTTTCGAGCATGTTCAACCGGGAAGAGACCCCAGGGTCGACCCAGAACACTCTGGAGGGACAATGTCTTTTGGCTGGTCTGGAAATGCCTCGGTGTGTCCCCCCAGGACAGGGACATCTAGACCTTATTGCTTAGGCTGCTGCCCCCGTGACCCAATCCCGGATCAAGCGGAAGAAGAAGATGATGATGATGATGATGATGATGATGAGAACAAATGAAAAGATCTGGAGGAGTACTTGACGCTGTCTGTCTAGCGTGGTGGGGGAAATGTGATGCTCTGTGGGTGCTTAGGTGGGGGAAGGTATTCCTGAAAACAATATCATTATTACTAACCTTTTAAATGTTATACCCGTCACATAATAACGATTTGCAGAACTTATGCCAACATATGACAAATTTCTGTGAAAGGCTGGCATACGCTGAACTATAGATGTTATTCCAGTTTTAAATATATACATAATGTGTAGTATGATGTATGTAGACTTTTCTGACGTGTTCTGGATGACCACAGAACTTTTACTGAACATCTTTCTAACTTACAGCTAGCGTATTATGGGCATATTGGCAGCGTTTAACCGCCAGGAACCGGTCAGTACTCCTCAAAACTCTATTGTTGACTATCGTTGGTCATAAGTTGCGAACACTGCCAACATGCGAGGAATTCGATGGTATAAGTTATACTTAGGTTCAAAGTACGCTAAACATTATATTCAACTTATGAGTGACTAACAAATAACTTACCTACAACTTATGGCCAGCGTATGCCGAACGTATTAGCCATATGCAGGCATACGTCGAAAATATTGTGCATGCACAAAATTTTTCGACAACCTCACCGCACTAGCGTGCTATTAACTTTCACAAAACTTACCCATAACTTATTCGACGTACGCCAGCATGTTCACCAAATTTCTCATACGTTGGCATATGCTGGCTAAATCGTCAGTGTGTGACAGCTAACATGATACGACAGTAGAACCATCACTGCAAAAATTATTCACAAGTTTAGTTAAGTTTATTAACTCTCGGTTGATGGATGATGCACCCATGCCCATGCTTCTTTTGTCTGTAATGGAAACTGCCTGATCCTGTAATGTGGCTAATATATTTACTGTGCAATTTAGTCACGGTTCAAAAAAATATAGCGAGTAAAGTAGCAAGTGTGAGATGAAAGGAAAAACAGAGTGAAGTGCTTTCTGACTTCCCACCTCTGTTACTAAGACTTTATATCCCATGGAGATCCCTTCAGCCCTCCTGGAGATTGTGAATCTGCCCAAAACCCCTTGATCTAGTCTCCAGATCCTGGATGCCATTAAGATCTGGGAATTTGTTATCCAGGATCAGAGATACCTCAGAGTAGTGGTAGAAATGTTATAAAAGAAAAGCCATAGCACTGGCCTATATTCAAACCATGAGCAGTAAATAAATAATTAAAAAAAAAAAAAACATGTTTTTAAATATATTATGGTTAGCTTTGCTTAATCCTACATCTTGGGAATGTTTTAGTTCTCGAGCTCGTCTTCTTAAATATTGCACTGGAAAATAAATTTCTGGGCGGTAACGATCACTCTGCTACGTCTGTCACAGTTTTATTCCTTACTCATTGCACATAATGATAGTGAATACAGAAAACCGCCAATGGTTATGAGGCTCATACTCAGCAAATTTAGTCTTCAAAAGTTAATAATAGAGATGGAGAGAGAGAGAGAGAGAGAGAAAGAGAGAGTGAGAGTATACACAACATGAAGCATTCTCTAGACACCCAGTAAAACATGTAAATCAGGCACTGAATGATTCCTTTTATAGCCATCCAGTTAGACAGCCACAGAGCGATTGGCTGTTTTCCCAGGCAGCACTGTTAATTCCAGGTTATTTAAATTTTTCTATGCAATATCATCAACTATTTAGAGGGAAGAGGCTGTGGGGGTGACCTTTTATCGCCGAAGGGAAAGCTGGCCAACACGAGCCTGCGCCAGATTCGACTGGGCGTCTGCTTCCTCCATGGGTTGTACAAAGCTAACGCTACGTTTACAGTGTTAGCGCTCCTTCGTGTCACTTGTGTGGTGTAGTAGTTAGCACATTCCCTCACAGCAAGAAGGTCCGGGGTTCGAGTACCTGGCCAGGCGTGGGTGTTTCTGTGTGCCCTTCGCATGTTGCGTGGGTTTCCTCAGGGTACTCTGGTTTCCTCCCACAGTCCAAAGACATGCACATTAGGCTAATTGGCTGTTTCAAGTTGCCCCAGGTGTGAATGTGGGTGTGAATGGATGTGTGGATTGTCACAGGTTCTCCTAAAGTTGTCTGAGAGAGGCCCCACCTTCCCATGACCCTAGAAGTGTTCACTACCGTGAACAATAAAGCTAACTAAAAAGAAGGTGGTGGTAATGTGCATTCGTTCATTTGCCGAACCGCTTTATCGTATTAGGGTCACGGGGAGGATGGAACCTATCTCAGCCACGACAGGGCGAAGTCAGGGTACAGCTTGCCAGTCCATTGCAGGGCTAACACACTCACACCTAGGGGCAATTTGGAACAGGCAATTAGCATAATGTGTCTTTGGAATGATTTGGACTGTGAGAGAAAACCGGAGTACCCAGAGGAAGCCCATGCAAGCACGCAAGGAGAGAACATGCGAACTTCGTGCAGAAACGCTCTTGCCGAGCCCAGGAACTTCTTGCTGTGAGGTGGACATGCTAACGCCGACATGCCGCCCCGTACAGCAGATAACATTGGCGTATTTCTTGGTAGTAATGTTCATGAAAAGATTAGACGAACAAAACTTTCGCCAGCCATCAATGACATTGTGGTGCAATTTGGCGAATACATTCAGGGGGACATCATGGCCTCTGTTTTTTGTTCCTGTTTATGCTCCACGGCAGTTATTTTGAAGATTGCGTTGCATTATAGAACATCGCATTGTGCTTCTTATCCATTTCTGGTTGCATTTAATGTCGCGGAATGTTTCCAAAGGAAGTTATTGCCTGTATCCAAGTATAGATGCCTTCTAGCACCTGCAAACATCTGCACTGATGCTGGAGACTCCTTCAACAACTTTACACCCCCTTTTCTCTGGTACCGTTTATTAACAGTGCATTTCGACATCCTTATGGCTTGACCAATCAGAAGCAAGAATTCGCTGGGACTCCACTCGTGGGAGACTCCGCCAGCTTTGAAATGCCACTGCTGGGAGCCGTCAGCCACTTGTCCCAGTGCGTAGACGTGTTTAGCCTGGATGAGAACTATTGTACAAGCATTAATGTGAACCAGATGTTCAGCTTGTGTCCTCAGAATAAATGGGTCTATTGGGAAGCCGGGTTGAGTGTCTCAGGGGACATTCTTTACACAGCCTGAGCTGATTGGTCTGCGCTGAAACAACATGGCCAAGGTAAACGCTGATTTGAGGAGACACGGTACTGTGTGTGTGTGTGTGTGTGTGTGTGTGTGTGTGTGGATTGGACTGAGGGGGGAGGGTGCATCACTTTTGGACAGAAGAGCCTAAAATAAATCGTTAGGGCTAAAGGAGGAGCTTAGCTCATCCTCTAAGGAAAACAGAGGCTCTCGCAAGGGACTGACGTGCGTGATGACTGTGGCGCCAGACGAGAGCTGACTGCGGCCTACTTTCTAGGGCTTCATGGGAAACGCGGAGCATCGGCAAACCGAGCTGCTTTCGCACTGATGTCACGCTGAGCCGCTGCACTTATTTTATTATTTTTTATTTTTTTCCAGCACATTGTTTAAAAAAAAGAAAGAGAGAGGCCTCTCTACCACCCTATGTGGTTTCACTGCTATAATAAGCACAACCCCACAAATTATAGGCTATTTATTAAAACAATATGGACGGAATTAAACACTCGGCGTCGTGCAGTTTATGGGAAATTAATCAGTGACAGGCCAAGTTACTGTTCTCATACTGAAGACGGTCGTTTTCTTATTGTTCATTTTGATCCATTTATAGTAAGGGTGGCACGGTGACATAGTGGTACTGGGTTCAAGCCCTCCTCTGTTTTGTGTGGAGTTTGCATGTTTTCCCCGGGCTTCCTCAGAGTTCTCCAGTTTTCTCCGACACTCCAATGAGATGCACATTAGGCTAATTGCTCCTAGATGTGAATGTGAATAGCTGTGTGTGTGAGTGTGTGTGTTGGCCTGGCAATGGACTGGCGAGCTGTTCAAGGTGTACCCCGCCTTCACTCAGAGTCGGCTGAGATAGGCTCTACCCTCCCTGCGACCATAGTAAGATTAAGCGGTTTGGCGAATGAATGAATGAGATGGCGTGTATAGTTACGGTAGAAACTATCCACAGAAGTTCCGCCATATCTTCGTATAGAACTGATGGCGCTCTCGCACTGGAGACTCCTTCCATAAGTGTTAAATATCTCTTTTGAGAAAGTTTTGTTTAGTGGAGTCAGTGTGTTTACGTGGAGCGTCCAATCGCAGGAAATGGTGGTCAAATTTAAAATAAAAAATCCATCTCTGATATCGAGTTCCATTTCTGTGTGGAGTTTGCATGTTCTCCCCGTGCTAGCATGGGTTTCCTCCACGTACTCCAGTTTCCTCCTCCAGTCCAAAGTCATGCACATTAAGCTAATTGGCTGTTCCAGATTGCCCCAGGGTGAGAGTGTGAGTGTGAATGGTTATGTGTGTGCTGGCCCTGTGATGGTTCGCCCAGGGTTGGCTGAGATAGGCTCCAGCCTCCCTGCGACCGTAGTAGGATTAAGCAGTCTGGCGAATCAGTAAGTGACGCCCGAGTTAATTCATGAGCACGTCATCATTTTCCATGAGGTACTAATCGTCTCGGATTTGGCACCAGCTTCAGCAGCCCATTTGCCAGTGACATTTCTCGATGCTTGGGGACGCACCGTGAGCGTTTGATTTGGTCTCTGTGATTTCATCCGAATCGGAGACGTGAGCGTTTTATTGAGCCCCGAGTCACGCCGGGATTGAATGAGAAATCCTCTCCATCAAAGAGAGCTCGAGCAGCATTTCCTGGCAGTGTATGAGCTCCACCTGCACCGCTGCTGTATTATTAGCCGCACTATCTCATCATTTGAGCTGAGTGATTAGCGAGAGGCTTTTCCACGTCCAGTGCCACATCCGGTGGCCGCCGGACGCTTGCCGGCTACAAAGCGTCGGTCTAAATCGAGAAAGCGCCTCACCGAGCACAATAGCTGGAAAGCAGGAGCGTGGCGAGTTTTTCCTCTGTCTACGGGGGTGGAGGGCCCTGTTTTTGTAAGCGCTCGCATCCTGTGAAAGTCCCCCTCGTCCAGACGAGGACATCCACCTGCTAAGTTAAACGGATGCCGATCCCGAATCAACTCACGCTCAACTCCAACCGGGGGAGAAATTCTAGATCGTGGCCCGAGGGCCTTTGCCGTGCTGCCTCCTTCCCTCCCTCCTCGCTCCCTCTGCGTCCGTCGTTCCCTCCCTCCTCCTTCGGCTGCTCATTTGACTGGCGCCAGTGCTCAATGGGGCCTGCACTTTGATTATTTGTGTTAACAGTTAATTTAGCGCCACAGACACATGTGCCAAAGTTGCCTCCACTTCCCAGTGTATCACCAACAAATGTGACTTTTATGAACCCCCCCCACCCCCCCAATACATTTTGAAACTAGTGACATTTCGCACCCAAA
>JAQMYF010000016.1:656767-668070 GCA_030014195.1 Neosilurus mollespiculum
AGAGAGAGAGAGAGAGAGAGAGAGAGAGAAAGAGAGAGCGAGACACACACACACACACAGAGAGAGAGAGAGAGAGAGCGAGACACACACACACACACACACACAGAGAGAGAGAGAGAGAGAGAGAGAGAGATGGGTATTCTTTATTGATCCCACATTTCCCATTATTTTTGATTTGCAATATATATATATATATTAGTTATATTTATATTTATATATATATATATATATTGTAGACTAGACCATCTGGGTGAAAATCACAATGAATGACACTGATATATTAATTTACTTTAAGATATTAACGCACAAAGAAATAAGTCTTAATGAGTCATTAAACTAATGTAATTACATGTATTTATGAATAGTCTGTAATTGTTTTATATACATTATTTGAAATAATATTCTATTTGGGACAGAGCCCGATTTGAGGACACAGTTGAGAGCGCGCGCGCCCTCTGCTGGCCACCATAAATCATTACTAAGTAGTTCATCTCTACCAAAGGAAATGAATGAACAGCGTGGCACTGAGCACCCAGGACTTTCCAATCCATCTACTGTGGTCCTTAGCACTGCACGTTTAATTGTATTTCCTGGTATAACACATCCAGTTTTACCTCCTGAAGAACCTGTGAATTACCTGGTGAAGCATGATGGATCTGAAAACACTAAACTGTCTCAGAGGACTCTAGGACCAGGCTTGGAAAACACTGCTATCTGAAACTTTTTGCATGGTCTGATTTTTATGTGGTATTAAATACCTCATTCACATTAACATGCTAAAAAGTTAAATGTGTAATGTTTTTTTTTTGTTTTTTTGTTTTTTTTACAGGTTGTTTTTCCCCAAATATGCACACCACAATCTCTTTAACTGTTGTTAGCTAATGTAGGCAGTAAATAAATAAAGTGAAAACATTCTCAGGTCAAACCAAAGATTACTTATAACCATTTAATCTCTTCATTTATAGCTTTCTGCAAAAGCCTTTCCGTGCAGGGAAAATCTCTTTTAAAGCTCATGTTTATTGGTGGCTTCTGGTTTGTGTTGCTGAGCAGAGGATTTTACTGATGCTCAACTCTCCTAGTGTGCCATGCAATATCCCACACGTTGAGAGCCAAAGAGCACGACTCTTTCACTGAAGCAAAGCAATGGTGCTGTTTTCAGAGCTCTTGAAAAAGAAACAGCATGTAATTCTGCCCACTGCCAACCGATGCCAACTCCACAGGCCTCTCCCCAGTCTGGTACTGACTAATGTTCTCCTGCTGAGAGGGAAAGAACATAAGTGCATTAACTGCACTATACACTCCCGCTTCAAATCCTTTAATTGGCCGCTCGTTGTGTACGACTAGCTTCAGAGCTGAATGCTTGCAACTGGAACGTTACCAGTGCTATAAGGAGCAGAGCTCACAGTGACCTACAAACAAACAGTGAAAACATGACCATTCAAACACCCCTCAGTAGCACATACCACATTGTTCTGCCCTCTCTTTTTCATCTAATGAGTTGATACACGTACATGCAGATTTTGAAAATTTGTTGGAAAAAAGGAGCAGAGCAATATTCCTGATGAGTTTTGAGTCGATACATTTAATTCAATACACTCATTCATTCATTTTCCGAACCGCTTAATCTTACTAGGGTCGCAGGGGAGGCTGGAGAATATCTCAGCTGACACAGGGCAAAGGCGCGGTACATCCAAGCAGCTCACCAGTCCATGGCATCACACACAACCATTCACACTCACACCTGAGGCCAATGTGGAGCAACAAATTTGCCTAAATGTGCACGTCTTTGGACTGTGGGAGAAAACCGAAGTACCCAGAGGAAACCCATGCAAGCACAGGGAGAACATTCAAACTCCACGCAGAAATGCCCTCGTCGAGGCGGGGACTCGAATCCAGGACCATCTTGCTGTGAGTTGGACATGATAACTACTACACCACTGAAATGTTCATAACAAGATATCCAAGGGGCACGGTGCCACACTGGTTAGCACTCACGTCTCACAGCATGAAGGTCCTGGGTTCAAGCCCTGTGGTTGGCAGCGGTGTTTCTGTGTGGAGTTTACATGTTCACCCTATGTTTGTCTGGTCTTTCATCTACAGTCCAAAGACATGCAGATTGGGCGAACTGGCTACACTGGATTGCCCCAGATATGAATGGTTGTCTATTTTGGTCCTGCAATGGACTGGTGAGCTATTCAGCATATATACCACATTTCACCCAGAGTCAGCTAGGATTGGTTCCAGCTTTCCTGCAACCCTAAAGATAAGACTTACAGATATGGAACGAATAAATTAAACATCCTCGGTTATGGCTGTGATCTATTTTCTGACTTTTTGTTTTATTTTTACTTCTTTTGTTGACATTTGTATCTATTTTCACCATGGTTAACAGTTTTAAATATTTCACATTGCCCATTATTATTATTATTAGTGGTATCAGTGGGATTTAGTCATTGATTGAGATTTACCTAAAGAGCATGATGCAGCAGTACATAATCTTTTGTATGTCCAGCTCTCTTATCTCCTCAACAATCTGTACACTCCTCATCTATACACTCTGTACACTCCTGATATGTGCAACCTGAGGAATGGACAAAACTTCCAGATCATCAGAGTTACATTGTAGTCTGAATTTCAGTCTTTGGTGGAATATGCTGAGTGAAAAAAGATTTTTTTACCCTTTGTCATGTTTATAGGAGCTCACACTTATTGTTTGAGGTTATTTATTTTTTTCTCTCTAAGAAACACCACTCTTACCGTACTGGGGGCCTCAGTAGCATAGTGGGTAGCACTCTCACATCACAGCTAAAAGATCATACGTTTTATATATAATCTGTTCATAAGACGCTTAATCCTAATTAGGGTCGTGGGGAGGCTGGCGCCCATCTCAGCCAACTCTGGGCAAAGGCGGGGTACACCCTGAACAGCTCGCTAGGCCATAGCAGGGCCAACACACATACAACCATTCACACTCAGTCTCACACATAGGAGTGGTATGGAACAGCCAATTAACCTTCTGTGGACGTTTTTGGATTGTGGGAGAAAACTGGAGTACCTGGAGGAAACCCATGCAAACATGGGGAAAATGTGCAAACTCCACATAGAAACGTCCGAGCCCGTGAATCGAGCCCAGGACCTTCTTGTTGTGAGACGGACGTGCTAACCACTGCGCCACTGTGCAGCCCTATATAATACACCCTAACAAAAAAATATTAATGATTTAATTATTAATTATGCAATGGAGCTGTTCAGGGTGTACCCCGCCTACGCCCAGTGTCGGCTGAAATAGGTGCCAGCCTAACCACGACTCTAAAAGGATTAAGTGGTTCAGCAAATGAGTGAGTGAGTAATTATGCAGTGCTGTGGTGGAATGGTGGTGTAGTGGTTAGCATGTCCACCCCACAGCAAGATGGTCCTGTGTTTGAGTCCTGGGCTTAGCGAAGGCGTTTCTGTGTAAAGTTTGCATGTTCTCCCTGTGTTTGTGTGGGTTTTCTCTGGATGCTGTGGTCTCCTTCTACAGTCCAAATGCATGCACATTGGGCTAATTGACTATTCCAAATGGCACCTAGCTCTGAATGTGAGTGTGAATGGATATTTGTCCTAGGAAACAGGTTCTGCATGGGGTTTGCAGCCATCCCGGGTAAAAACATACATTGCAACAGAAACTACGAAAGTGCCTCAATGCATCATGGGGTGCGGAATGGGAAATGAGTGAGTGAGTGACTAACTATTTTGGCAATGTTTTCTGTGTCTTCACAGCACACAACTGCTTTAGGAAAATTCAGCAACAAGCCAACCAAACAAGCAGAAGAACCAGTAAGCATATAACAAATATTTCAGTGTGAACACATCTGATGTATTTCAAGCTGGTCTCCAGGCTCTACCAGCAGCATGTCCAGGTTTTTAGGAATAGAGCCCAGACTTGTATTTAAAAAAATTGTTAAATTATTTCCTTAGTGCAAAAGTGAAGGGTCATACAACAGCATTACTACAACAGCTTCATAGTTGCTTTGTAAATTCTAGTTTTCAAGCGATTTCGACAAAATATCTAAAGTGACAATAATTAGTTAAATCAACATAAACTATATAATTAAAATATGATTAAGTGTGCAAGAGCTGCATGTACTAATAGAAGTAGACCTTGAGTGGCAATGCATATTTGAGCTCTATCTAATTTTCTTTCTTTGTCTGTCTCTGTTCCCTCTTCTCTCTCTCTCTCTCTCTCTCTCTCTCTCTCTCTCTCTCTCTCTCTCTTAATGGGCTCTTGCAGGAGTACTTCCATCCATTGCTTTGACAACACTGTCTGACATGAAGCATAAAGACAGACAACTGAAGAACCATACAGGATTCCCCAGACTCTGAATTAGTTCATTTCTTTAGACAAACTCCCTTCTTCCTGACAAACAGTGAAAGCTTAGCCAGAGCTTGAATTAAGGGAGAAGAAGAAAGGATCCCAGTCACTTAGTTAAAGCCTATAACAAAAATCCACCCCTCCATCCTTTCCCAAAACTTCTATCTATCTATCTATCTATCTATCTATCTATCTATCTATCTATCTATCTATCTATCTATCTATCTATCTATCTATAATTTTATTTTATTTTTAAAATTTTTTTCATGTCGGAACAACATGCTGTAATAAATTAGTAGTCTGGCTGCTTAAGGGTTCATAAGGGTTTTTCCAGCCACATGTCTTGGCATATATTTGGAATCATCTAAAGCAATCAGCTTAAGAGAACTTTCTCAAACTCGTAAAAGGAGTACACTGGAATATCTTCATATCTTGGAAAATTGGAAAAGCATCATTTTTTTCTGCTTTCTCCTTAAAAAAGAAAAAAAGAAAAGAAAACAAAGACGATTGTAATCGAACAGATCAACCATTTCACCAGTCACTTGACTTGTAATCTTTTTGTTTAATGGCTTACATAATATTTTATGTACAGTCCCTAAGATATTCTCTTCTCCAGAGATGTGTAGTTATGTAGACCTGAACACTAAATTACTGAATAGTTTGAGGGTTTTCAGTATCTTTAAAATGCCAGTCTCTAACATTTAGACAGTCGTTTTCTATACAGGCTACTGAGTATGTGGACTATGTTAGACAAAGCACCAACACTGTTTATACATTTAATAACATTTGGAAGAAGCACTTCAGAAACTTTTCCAGACCAAACTGAAGCGTCAGTAAGAACTATAATAGGCATGCGAATCAATCAAGACAATTCACAACGGCACAGAGAGAATTCTTCAGCTGGAGTTCAGGATTTAGGATGGACTATCCAAACACACAAAGAGCTCTGCACTCAGCTGCCAAAACACAGTCAGGCTCGCATGGCTAATGTGATAAATATGATCGCTGGCCTCCCAAGCTGTCTGACCTCACACACACACACACACACACACACACAAATACACACAGGTGCGACACACTTCACTAAGCTAAGTTGGACCATACATCCATATGCACACATATATTAACAAATATACAAGTATTTAATGCTTTTATGGTCAACATAATCATGGAACTACAGAACTTTTCTTAAAAAAAATTACTTAAACAAAGCATTGAGCTAAAGCTATACATCTCGAAACATTATATTATTTCTGCAGTTATATACTGCAAATCAGCTAATAATCTAGCAAATACTAGTTGAATTATGCATTTTACCAAATAATAATATGACTGTCATGAAATTATCAAAATTACCATTTTTATAAAAAAGCAGGGGCTGAAAAAGGCTCTGTTAACTGGTTAAAATCGTTTTAAACCTTGCAAGGCCCATGCTAATATAGAGTCAATCATTTGGTATTTCCCTAATCAAAGGTAGGTGGCTCACCTTCACCCATGGAAAACATATTAATTTTCATAATTATCCATTAATTAATTTGTATTTGTTAATTTATTTATTTATTTTTACATTTACTACATTTACACTAACTAATTTACAAAATTTTCTTAAATATAAACAGCCATTCTAATTTAAATCACCATTGAATCCACTGACCAGGCAGTTACTAAAATAATTTGTCCTTTCCTTGATGCATGAACTTCAAATCAGACCTCTTGTCCACAGACAATTCTGTGGGATTCCTGCCCAGGTGCCTACCCTGTTCTCAAACCTGGCAAACTTAAAACAACATTAAAAAAATAGTGTCCTATTCATATATTTAACTTATTAATAATACATCATCTGTTCATTTTAAATACTGTATTTGTATTTAGTTATTTCCCTAATCTGTAGACTGCAAAATTCTCACAGTTGTGCTTAAAAGGTCAGTGTTATGAACTAGTTCCTCTGACCAGCTGCAGTTTAGTTCATGTCTGGCTCTTGGTCCATGCATCTGTTCCTCAAGCTGCAAATTCTGGTGGGGAGACTGCGAAAATATCCCTCCAGGATACTGCTGAGTTCTGGCAGCGAGGACAGGGTTTTGTAACTCAGTCAAAGTGCCAGTTAAACTGATCTCAGTCCATTCTTCCAAATGCCATTAGTGCAACAACATAGGCACCATGTGCAGCTCCAGTTAATGGAGGGAAGAGCTTCCATGTCCTCTCAGTCACCCATGCAGAGTCACAGGCATCAGTTAAGGCTCAAATGGAAACAGTTGATATCTAACAGTGAGTCACTGGCTGTCTGTGTAGATGAAATAGTCGGATGGGTTTCGGGTCAAAGGTAGACAGACGCTAATGCTACCCTCCTGCTGAGGAACGCTGCAGCCATGCTTTCAAAAAGAATCATGCTGTTTATGTGCCTGGTTTCATTTCTGCACACTTTCGATTACTGACTGACTCATTCCACTTGAATTCCTGTCATATCTGTCATTTTCTCCTTCATTTTTCCCCCCTCTTTCTCAAGTCTCTTTTCTCCAATTTGCCACCTTTCGTAATTGTCAGCACTCTTATTCTCTCATGGTTTCATTTTCTGCATCATGCCACCATTCAATCAACTCCCTGTTCCACCTCCTTTTCTACATCGTTGCTGTCGCTGGACAGCGGGGTAGCAGCGTGTTTCACTGTCACTTAGGGTCAGCTGTAAAAAGGAGCTAGTGAAATATGCAATAGACAATTTGAAAGCTTTCTATTCCAGGAGTATATCTACATGCTGATGTCTCCTGTCTTCCATCTCTCAGGCAGCCCAGGTGTCTTTTTTGATGCTGCTATTAATTTTGATGTCTATCACTAGTGAGTTGTGTTACTTTTCTCTCACACAGTAGACCTGAAGTTCTCAAACCTTTGCATAAATCTCATAGTGCATTCCAGCTCAATGCTCAAGCTTTTTACCTTTAACACCTAGAGGTAATCTTTAAAACAATTTAGCACATCAGGACCAAAAGCCAACATTACCTAGAACGCTTAAGGTAAAATGTTCTCTCTGAAATGTAAAGAAATAATTGGATAGAGAATAAATCTGGGGCTCCACTGAGAGTTTCGCTTTCAGAGGTACAAATGAGTCCAGCCTGGGAGTGAAGAGACAGTCTTAATCAATTAGCTTCTCTACTCTGAGATGCTGGCTCTCTGGGTCATAGGGCTCCAAGGAAAACATTTTTCAGCTGCTTGCGTTATGCTTTCTTTGGACATGTGACCCAGCTCCCCATAGCTTAGAGAGGCAAACACAAACACAGTCTCTGGATGGAAGGTCATCACCTTGGTGAGTCCAGTTTTTCACTCACTAGAGAGGTATTAGAATTTATTAGATCAGTTTCTAAAGTTTCTAGTGGTTGGGATCTATTTCTTTGTTTTACATATATATATATTATAGATTCTTAAATTGGATACTTATATGTTGTGTGTCTGAGTTTTTGTTTGTTTGTTTTTGTTTTGTACATTCAGCTGACGACCTGAATGCCCTGAATGACCAGGCTATACCATCCAGTGGACTTTTTCCTTCTCTGATGATTACGGATATAAAATTGGGTCTCAGATAGTGAGAGAGTGGTTTAGGGAGCATGAGGAAGTCCTGACCTTAATCCTGTTGAAAGTCTTTTGGATGTGTTAAATTATCCGTTCACCAATTCAGAATGTTGGTGAAAAATTAACCAAACTCTGGATGAAAATAAATATTAAATATTAAAGTGCAGGATTTTTTTTTATTCCAATATAGATGAATGATGACATCTTTTATACATTCTTAGAAAAAACAGTTTCCCAAAGAATGTTTGGCCAGTCAGTGGTTCCAACTTTCTAAAGGGGTCCTACTGGTATTTTTATTATTATTTTTTTTTAAAGAAAGTAAAAAAATGTAATAGGTTCTACATAGAAAAGTGCAAGTAAATAGCAAAATAACTAGAATCATCCCAACCGAGCTATCCAAAAGAAGCCTTAATGAAACCAAGATTACAGTGTACATTATTACCAACTATAAAATACCTGTGCCATAGTAAGCAAGGAATAATAGGAAAATAATTAATGATGGGGTGATGTGACCCTATGTGAAACATTGCATGAAATATTTTCCTATAACGTCACATCCCAAAGCACATTATTCCTCTTTTAACACAGAGATTTGCTAATAATTGTAATTTATTTAGCTATCATAATTCCTTAATCACACTTCTTAAAGTTAATATGACAAAAATACAAGAATTGTGACATTTCCTTCTGTAAATGTTAAATAAACATCTCCACGTGAAGAGCATCGATTTATGAATGATATATGTTTTCCTTTGTTAGAAGCTATGTTTTAAATGATTATTTTTATACTTAGGTCAATTATGAAGCACCATCCTGTGAATGAGCCATTACTAAAGATCTGTTCAAATTAAAGCCAGAACTGCTATCAGAGCAGCTGTTATAGAATGTGAATCTACACTTTCAAATTCACTGTGATTTAACAGAAGATAACTTTTTTGCAAATTACCCAGTGATAAGTGTTTAGCAGTTTGAAAAGATAATCAATAATAAAAATATTCCCCTACCAGTGTAACCAGGTGAGTTGTCTTCATCATGGTCAGAAGGTGGGGCAGATGTGCTTGCTTCATGTGGCCCATTCTTCACACTGATATCTGTCAGAGAGAGAAAAAGGAGTCATCACTTTTTTAAAGCCTTGCAAAGTGTGGATTTGGGTGTATGAGAAGGCTTCTTTCTGCTTTACCCCCTTAAACAGGGCTTTATCTACAATAGCGGGCGGGGAGCCTAGGGCCTATTTAGGCGACTCTGGGCGAAGGCAGGAAACACCCTGAACAAGCTCATCAGAGCATCGCAGGGCCAACACACACAGGCATTCGCACTCACATTCACACCTAGGGGCAATTTGGAACATCCACTTAGCCTACTGTGCATGTCTTTGGACTGTGGGAGGAAACCAGAGTACTTGGAGGAAACCCATACAAGCACTGGGGGAAGATGCAAACTCCATAGAGGAACGCCCTCGCCAAGCCCAGGACATGAACCAATGACCTTCTTGCTGTGAGGCAAACATGCTTACCACCACGCCACTGTGCTGCCCTGTTACAAATAATTAGTTATATTAAATATTGTGAAGCGATGTTGCTCACTGTAGCTTTTTAAAGCTACTACTTTAATTGCATTTTATTAGCAAACCTAAATATTTCCATATGTATTGTAAAAGTGTTTAAAGCCTCTAAGGTGTGGCCTTTTTAATAAGGTTTGGCAACAAAGTAAAACATTTAGCCATTAAGTTAATATTTTGATACCATAAACTACCTTGTCATCATGAGTCATTACACTGAGAATGCAAAATAACAAAGCTGTGGCCAACACTGTGCAACTTGAGCCCATGACTTAATAAAGTACACTGTCAAAATGCCATACTTAATACGCTGCTTCTAGTTAATTACTTGATTAAATTCAAGCTGTTTTCCAGGTAAAATTTCCTTCGAAGCCCTAGTACAGCGCTAACAGACACCCACTGAAGTCTGTGTGTCTATTAGTTATTATTATTACTATTATGACTATTAGCACTAAAATGCTGTTTTAATGTGAATAAAAACAAAACTTATTGTACAACAGGCTTTTAATCCATCATTTTAGAATCCACCTGATTCCATAGAAATACCTTAAATTTACTTAATTAGTTAAATAGACTATGTATTTTATAAGTTTATCCAGCCTTGATGCACAGCTTGTAACCAGTTAATAAACTGGGAATGATAATGTCTCTGGTGGAATAGTTCTGTCTGAATATTTGCACATTTTAATACTTTTATTTAAGTTAAAGTCAGGGAGCAAAAAAAAAGTTTAATTTTACATATATTCTGGATCAGGCTAAAAATGCCATGCATGTGTCAGGTTGCAACAATGGCGAAATTCTGTCCAGCAGCTGAGCAGGCACATAAAATACCAGTAAATAATTAGAACCAAAGTTTTAAAAAATTATGTGAAATAGAAACACTACTACTATTACTACTACTACTACTACTAATAATAATAATAATAAAATCATGTACCAGTTTGTACTTTGCAAACAACCTTGGTTGGCTCTGATCAGATTCTGTTACTGTTGGCTCATCTTGGTCATCTTCATCTGTGTCATAAGGCACAAAATTATATGCCTCAGTTGACTCAAACATCCCTCCACCATTTACCGAACTGTAGTTTTGCTGTTCAGAAGAATTGCCATCATCACTGTCATGGTACTCAGGTGCACCTGCTGTGTAATCTGCCATCTTTAATCAGTTATGTTCCCTCTATGATGTCATCAGCCAGCTAATGTCCAGTTGTATACTGCATGTTTGAGCTTTTTTAGTAAGGGTTGAAATTTAAGACATCAAACATATTACTGGAACTCTTGGGACTGGTATTTATTATTTCAGGCATTTATTGGGCTAATTTGGGACTTTAAATTTAAATTAAAGATGCAACAACACTTTAATCACATCTTGATTGCATCATTTCAAGTCCCACCCTGGTCGTTTAAAGCGACACATTTATTTGTGACACTAACCAAATACAAATTTGTTAGACATTTACTGACTTTGAACCAACAGCATTCAAGGCTTTGAGACACAAGCAAAGAACACTTGTCGATATGGTCAACACTCAGATCCTGCTAACATATTTTACCATCAAAATAACTATAATCAGGGTTACTATTATAAACCCAATATAAACCCAATTATTTTTTGTTTGCATATTTTTTATTTGCATATTAAACCATTATTAGTGGTTTGCATAAACCATGTGGGTTATACTTGGTTTATGCCCTTGATTAAGGGCTTTATGTTTTTCCCCTTATTTCTATTTATTTAGGCATGACAGGTATGCAAAACGGGGCGGCACGGTGGCGTAGTGGTTAGCACGTCCGCCTCACAGCAAGAAGGTCCTGGGTTCGATTCCCAGCTCGGGC
>JAQMYF010000016.1:668590-679055 GCA_030014195.1 Neosilurus mollespiculum
GAGTCAGCTGAGATGGGCGCCAGCCTCCCCGCGACCCTAATTAGGAATAAGCGGTTCAGAAGATGAATGAATGAATGAAGGTATGCAAAACTGTATCCACTGCCATTTTATGCATGACTAAGTCTGTTGCCTTACAGGCTTAAAAAAACATTCATATAATATTTCGGTCTGACTTAGGGCAGCAGTATGCAGAAAATTATAGGGTTTAAAGTCTCTGTGTTTGATTAAATCATTTTGATTTATTGCACGCTATAAAGACAAGTCCGGACAGCAATCACAAGTAAGCTGTGTGAATCCATAGCACTGATTCATGATCGGGGAAAAATAGTGATGTGTTGACAGTGGCAACTTTAATAATTTCACACCACAAACTTTCCCAGATATCAGTACTACTGAGTTTAATAAAGGAAAACTGTCGAGGTGTAATGTATTATAGTGTGTTTTCATTCTGATTTGGATCACAGGTGTCAAACTCAAGGCCCGTGGGCCAAATCTGGCCCTTCAACTCATTTTATGTGGCCTGTGAGAGCTTTGAAGAAATATGATTACAGTACAGTATTTGCATCAACTAATACCATGAACCATAATTTATCATCCATCCACTAGGTGGAGCCAACCTATTTCATGTAAACAGCTTGCTATTATTGACTCAGGAAAGAAAATAATATATGTGTGTAAACAAATAAAATGGCTAAGCAGATTTCCTGGTTGCCCTTTTTGAATAGAAATTGGTTCAGCCCTCGATGACCTCGAAGTTTATGCATGTGGCCTTCAGTGAATATGAGTTTGACACCCCTGGAATAGATTAACAAATATCACACGATCACTTATGCTACTACCACCTAAAAATTCTGTCTGCTCTTGAGAAAACTGTAGATGTGAGTTCTATGCTTGTCTTTTTGCCAGGTAGTTAGTTCTGTGGTAAAGAGGCATAGATTCCAGATAAAATGGTAGTCAAGCTTCTAAATAAGAATTGTACATTTGGCTACTATTAACACTGTCACCGGAAACCGACCCAAAGACAACCATAGAGAGTAAGCAGATACATTCTTCTGTGTCATTTAATATCACAGTTGGTGGGGGAATTTCTTTGCTGTGTTAAATGAAGTGGTGCTGACATACAGATGGTTTAACTTCAGTGTGTAATCCACCCCACCTGTCACCTGTCTCTTTAGTTCCCCTCTGACTCACCCTCACCTCTCTCTCACACGCGCTTTCTTCACGTCAAGCCAGCTCAGTTTTGAGCCCTTAATAAATCCTAACTTTGCACCTGTAAATGAAAGCGCAATTAGTACAGGATGGTTGAAAGAATGATGAACCTGGACAAAATATAGGTATGTACACAATGAACGCTTCTCAGATCTTAAAGATTCAGTGGTCAGTGGTAGCTAAGGGCAACAGGTGAGGAGTTAGTTTTCCCTTTACTTTCTCTATACTCCAAGGCAAGTCCAATTTTTAAAATACTTTTTTAGTGTTCACTATGTAATTAAACAAGACAAAATACAATTTGTTTGCACATCTAGCATGGGATAGACAAATTAAAGGGAAAACCAATGATGTTTAGCTAAGGTGCTGTGCTACCATGAGCCGGCAATAGAACGTCAACACACTTTAACAAAGACTGTACAAGTCTCTCGACGCATACTGGAAGGATGAGCAATATTTATTTATTTATTACTTTATTTTTTACAAATTATACCTAATCTTTTAGTTGGTGTGCTCATGATAGGGCAATATTATCTAAAGTATTGTTCCACAATCTCCTTATGTGTGTTCAACTGGGTTAATATTTCATGATTGTTAAAGCCATAGAATGTGATTTATATGTTTTTATAATCATTAGACCATTCAGAGACCCCGTGAGCCCTGTGGATGCAGACAAAGGCATCAGGTAAGTGCTCAATCCCATAAGGTTAGAAATGTTTCATGATAAGTTAAAGGAGATCAGTTAAAAGAACTTTGTATTGATTTACAATGACTCTTCTCTCTAAAGGAATGCCAACAAAATTCCCCCTCAGCATAACTGGTTCTCCTTTTAATTTATCACCCATCTATAGATTTCTTTCATAGATTATGTTTTCCACAAAGGCGATATCCCTTAAGTCATGGATCTTATCATTCATCAGAGACATTTTTTATTGCTTTTGTCCATACTGTTCACTAAGGGAGCACTGACTGCTGGAAATATATGGTCCAGCAAGCAGGCAGGCCAACTCTTCGCTTTGTCCCTTCACATATTCTTTATTCATTTGCTTCTTGTAACAAATTTTGGATGTTGAAACTGATACAGCCTCAAAAAATCATCACCCACACAAAATCTGATTTGGCTAACCAGTAGTTACAAAAATAGTATTTTAATATTTTCTGTTCATATCAGTTAGGTTTATTTCTGTCTTTAGGTAAACATGCTTTACATGGCCAAAGGCTGATGGTTGTGGTTTCCGCCAGTCTGTTGCCATAAATTTGGAAGAACAAAAAAAGTGAATATTGAATGCTTTTACTGGGCATAGTATGCCTTAGCATTATGATTGATCCCCCAATCTTAGGGGCCAAAGCTTTTTCCAGCATGACAATGCTCTTGTGCACAAGGTATGTTTCATAATGACATGGTTAGCCAAAAATGGTGTGGAAGAACTCAAGAGGCCTGTACAGAGCTCTCTGATCAATCCCAATGAACTCTTCTGGGATGAACTGGAATGCCGGTGGTGCACCAGGCTTCCTCGCAAGTTGTTTTCTTTCTGATGGAACTGTACTCTGCCTAATCAAAGTGAATGCACTTAAATCAACTTTTATGCTGTCTGATCAATCTCTTGTTTATACTGTCTGATTAATTCATATGCAGTCTGATTAATTTGTACTGTACATTGCCTGAGGGTTTTTTTTTTTCACTAATGGTAAATTGATGATAATCTTTTTCCTTTCTGTAGAGCTGCTTTGTGACAATGTACGTAAAAATGTAATGGAACTGAGGTGAATTTGAATTAAGTGTGTAATCATCAGTGCCTAATCATTTTTTTTCTGCTGTTTGATCAGTTCTTATGCTATCTGATCAACTTTTATGCTGTCTATACAGATATTTTTGCTGATTTATCAACTTGTACACTGTGTTTTATAAATATGCTATCCATCTGCACTAGCATTGCTCGCATGAGTGCTTAAAATTAAGCACAGGGCCAGATCACGCAAAATTTCGAAGTAATAAATAATTAATACCCCTTGGGTTGGTTTAAATTAATTCTGCACCTGATGAGAAAAGATGAAACGATGATATAAATGAGTAAGTAAGAGAAAGAGCAAGCAATTTATGCTCCAAACATGATCGAGGAGATGCATCAGTGATAATATTTAGCCTAAAAAAAAGAAGAAGAAAAAGAGGAAAGCCATTACCTTATACACAGCTTACCTAATTCTCACCTCATACACTAGTGTTCTTTGTATACTCTGAATCTGATGGTACTAATTATGAATGAATGAATAAATGAATGAGAGAGTGAGTGAGTGAATGAGTGAGTGAATGAATGATTAAGTGAGTGGATGAGTGAATGAGTGAGTGGATGAGTGAATGAGTGAGTGGATGAGTGAATGAGTGAGTGGGTGAGTGAATGAGTGAGTCCCTGTTTGTGCATAAGTGAGTAATATGATTTTAATATGCATTTTTGTTTGCTTGTCTACCTAAAAATTCAAACTTTATGGAAACTAATAGCTGCAGTCAGGAATTTAAAATCAAGATTAAATTATGTTATATACAGGATGACTTTGGTGTACATGATGATGTAACTTGGTTTGCTTCCAAGATCCATTAAGATCAATCTATTTCGGACTCTGATTACATCCATTATGGTATCATTTGAAATTTGAACAGATGTAACATGTATGGCAAACTTCAACTTAAACCTTCTGGCATACCCATTCTGGCTTAACCCTTTTCAAGAACATCAAGAACACCAACACCATTATATAGATGAAGTATCAAGTTAAACAACAACAACAACAACAATAACAACAACAGTAAATAAAGTAATCAGTCTCAACTATAGAATATGATTTTCATTTATTCCTAAGAATATAGGGATTAATTTGGCTTGCTGGCCATTCTATTATTTCCACCAGCAGTTATCCTGCAGCAGCACATGGCATGACTACCATCTCACTCAACAACAGCTTGGACTGCAAAATGACTGATTCTGACAAATCTAAAAAAAGAGTGACATTTGACTGACAGCACCTGTTGATATACTGTGACAAATGATTGATAACCCACTCATCACGATATGACAAATGATACAGTAAAAGGATCTGATGCACGTAACCTTCTCAAAGCTCTACAGACAAATGCTATTTGTTGTAACCTTTTTATTAATATTGACATATAGACACTCTAAACCACTCTGTTGTCAGAGGGCACAATGTGTCTGGACTTGTGAAATATCGTGATCACTTGTTTCAGAAGAACAGGGAGGAGGTCAGACTGTCAACAGTCATAACTCAGCTGAACTTACCTGCCCTGTGATAAATACATAACAGATAGGAAGCTGTTGTGTGCTGAAGTAGGGTACTATAAATCAAAATAAATCATGTGTCATGGTGTAAATGTATCTGATATTTCAGTGGAGGATTCTCATATTGCCATGCAGTCAGCTCTTATCAAAAACATGTCAGTCAAAAGCACAGGGAGTCGCTTTATATATATATATAAACCAAAGTTTCCTTACTAGCAAGTTTTGTACATGTAATAATAGCCTTCTTCTCTGCAGCGCTTGAAAAATAGCATTATGCCTGTTCCATTGCAATACACTGCATATTTTACCTTCAAGTATTTTAATTAAAAAAACTTTTAAAATCATATTCTTTGCATTAACATGTGAATCTATTTAAGGTGATGAATTTGAAATGTGTTTTCTTCCAGGAGTAATCTTTTCTCAGTTATAAAAATTGAAGGAGGCAGAGCAAAAACGAGGTGAGGGCATGTTTTGGGTACAAACATGTTTATGGTACTAAGTAACAGCAACAAGTAAGTAAGTGATGGAGCCTTTGTTTTGCTGTCTCTCCTTTAATTGTTCCACATCATTCATTTAACCCTGTTACCTGAACCCGCCCTTATAAAATATTTGGAGCCCTCTACAGTCAAAATGTTCTAAATGAAGTTGCATCATCTACATTTCTATATTTTATAAAATTCTTTTTTAAGAATTAAGAAAACTAAATATTTTTACAGGCCCTGCGATGGCCTGGCGAGCTGTCCAGGGTGTACCTCGCCCTCGCCCAGAGTTGGCTGAGATGGGCGCCAGCCTCCCCGCGACCCTAATTAGGATTAAGCGGTTCAGAAAATGAATGAATGAAAAATATTTTTACAATACTGACTTGCCATGTCTCCATTTTTAAATTACAGCTCAAAAACATGGCCATCCATTAACTCAACTTATATGTAAAGATCACGGGTGAAACTATTGCCAAACAGGGTACACCCTGAACAGGTCGCCAGTCTATTGCATGGCTTACATCGGTGGTGCCCAACCCTGTTTGTGGATATCTACCTTCCTGAAGATCTTCCCTACAACCATATTCATGCCCACCTGACCATCTTATCAAGACTTTAGAATTTGAAATGAATTTAAGGCGATGATTAGACCTGTGTGGTGTGCACCATTATGGTTGAAGCTAAAGCTGTCAAGAAGGCAGATCTCTAGGAACAGGGTTGAGCACCACTGGCTTAGATAAAATATTATTCATTTAACTCATTCATTTAATCAGAGTCCTTAATAACCTGGGCACATTAGCATATGTGCTAGTTAACCCCATTTTGTATATTTGCTCCTAGGCTGAAAATCTAAAAATTGCAGCCTGTCATTGATGTGGCCTGAAATGGGTTAACTGATTTTTTAATAGTTTATTACACATGTACTTTTATTTAAATTTGATAAGCAATCCAAGATGAAGTGTCTAAATTGCACCCTAATCATTTAATCAAACTTGCTCGGATGCCTTTGTCTTTTGTCCCCCATCCATCCCGATCTGCCTTCGCAGCTGGGAGAGCTCTGCTGAATGGCAGCCCATGTTGTCCTGTGGTTGGTCTAGAAAGTACCTGTGGGATGACTCACTGAGGTGTAATTATGTTTGGGCTCCCAAAGGAGGAGGTTGTGGGCTAACTCACTATTGGTTCGCAAGCATTAGTCAGTGAACTGCAGCCTCCTCTCGCACATGGTGGTGGATAATGGGGGGTGATTTCCACACAGCTTCCTGTTTGTGAGGTTATCATCATAATCATCAAATCACCTTACTGGCATTATACATAGATATACTGCAAACTGGCCATGAAAAGAGCCTTTATATCATATGATGCAATGACTTACCACCAGACCATATTCCTACCTCGCATTGTACTTTCTCGACCTGCTTTATAAACGACGTGGCTCGTGTAAGCCTATTTTCATCTACATATTTGCAGAATGAGGTAACTGAGGTCCAGATCTCCAGTGCAGCACTCATTAGCCATTGAAACTTGGAAAAGTGACGGGTTTAATCAGGCCATTCGAACACTGTAAAGTGACCTGTGGTACGTTTAGCTTAGATCCGCAAACGGAACAGGGAGACAGCTTGGCGTTGCCTCCTCAAAATTTTCAATCACACTTCATCTGTTTCACATGATGCAAAGCCACAGACTTGCTGTCTCCACTGCACTAACCAGCACACACAAGAGAATGCATTTGAGATATGGAGTAGAAAGAGGAGGGTGTGTATGTAAGTGTGATGCACAAATCTTAAACTTTCAAGTGGAAGAAATAACTATTACAAACATTTTCATCACTCATGTAACTGGAGAGCATTAAAATAACAATACTGCCCACTGCATTACTTTCAGAAGCCGTATAATTCATTAAAATGAAAAATGAATGGGTCAAGAATAATTTTCATGTATATTCAGTGTGCAGAACACAATTTATAGAAACCTGCACCTACTGTGGGCAGAATACTTTTTTTCCCAACAGTTTTAGAAAATAATGTCCTGTGTTCTACCTTTGCACTCCATTCTCACTCACTCTCACTCATCTCCCGAACCACTTATTCCTATTAGTGCCACGGGGGGAGGTTGAGCCCATCTCGGCCAACCCTTAGCTAAGGCAGGGTACACCCTGAACAGCTCACAAGACCATTGCAAGGCCAAAACACTCACACAAGCATTCACACTTACACTCACACCTAGGGGCAATTCGGAGGAAACCCCGCAAGCATGGGGAGAACATTGCTAAAACATTGCATAAAACATTGCTACCAAAACAGCACTGTGCTGTCCTGCACTCTGACAAAGGTAAAATGCCTGGAATAATTTAAAAAAGGAATGTTAAATTAGAAGCCATGTTTTATGTTAAACTAATGGCACACTGAGAAGCTTTTCCTCACTGGCCACATTTTCCACATACTGCCTTAACCTCAGACGTGCCACTTCCTCTGTGGGTTTCTGGGTTATGAGACGAATATTCACACACACACACACACACACACACACACACACACACACACACACACACACACACACACACACACATCAGGCAAAATTTTCTATATTTCTTTCTACATACCACTTAGCTGATATTTTTCAGCTAAGTTCAGCTGTCATCAGTTAAGCTGCCTGTCATATTAAGTTTCTTTGGGCCAAAGATCGACCCACTCTGGTTATATAATTGCTTTGGCCTTTCTAGCATTCAGCTTCGATTTCTCATCATTTTCTGCAGCCAAAATTCTTCCCAAAAACATGTGTACAGCAAAACCTGTTTTAGACATATTCATATACTGAACATTAAATGTATAATGATGATTATCAATATGTACCTGGAATTCACTTATTCTTGATTCAGTACAGTACTCAGATCAGTTATTATTTTAGTTTGACATGTCTACCTAACTAACCATCAATGCTATACAGCCCATACGGTTTATTTTTTTTCTCCAGGCAGTTTGATGTATAGACATATTTGAGGTATCTAGCCAGCATTTGTATGTGGGACCCATATGGATAGTGAGTGGGCTGAAAATGGGCACCATATGGGATTGTCTAGGGGTTCCATAGTGACCCCATGTGAGCTGCCCACATTAAACCATTTCCAATTAGTAACCCAACTTGAAGCCATATATTTGCCAAAGTTGGACCTACTTATTTGATCCAAGTGGGCTCCAGTTAAGATGCTCATTTTAAGCCATGCACACTTGGATCTCATGTATCACAGGCATAACTCAGGTGGAGCCACATACACATATTAATAAACCAAACTCTATTACCATAAGCTGTAGGATCCATAAGATTCCACTAGAAATCCTTTACATTTATCCAAGATTATTTGGAATCCCATGTTACATTATCAGCACCATTAACATGGTGAATTCAACATACAGTATATTTAAAAGAAATACAGAACCAACCAATAGACTCATATAGTAACATTCATTCATTAATTTTCTGAACCGCTTAATCCTAATTAGGGTCGCGGGGAGGTTGGCGCCCATCTCAGCCGACTCTGGGCGAGGGCAGAATACACCCTGGACAGCTCGCCAGGCCATCGCAGGGCTAGACTCATATAGTCTATAATTTACTTTTAGCAGTATAAATTGTCATTGTATTTTAGAAGTAAATCAAGAGGAATGCTCGTAGTAAAATAGTGGAAAATATTCACATATTGTATTATTCTTTCATGCACACTTCTTTTTTCTAAAAAATGGATTACAAGAATCTATCATATTTTAATTCCCCCACAAGAGGGCAGTAGAGTTCCATATTAAATCCTGCCCAACCTTGCCAAATTGTGTGCAGTGTATGAAGTGAGGCATCATATAACAATATTCAGTAACAAAGAACAGAAAAAAAGGAGTCACTATATTGATGGAGATGATCCTCAGTGGGACTAAACACTACATACACCCTGTAGTATTACCAGAGTCATGGAACACCATACATATTAGTGACCATCATAGTCAGAAACAATGTGAAGTAATCTCAATCATTCACTCAGTTGCCATACTTCATAATCCTACACATAATCCTGAGATATAGAGAAATATCCAATTACCTTTTTTGTGTTTGTCCGCAGATATACCTATATATTAACTGATACAAGGAACAGTAGTATATATACAGTAAATGAGACGATCCCAAGGAGAAGCCTGTTTTTTTATGCTTTTTGTGTTAGTGAAACCCCATGCAGGTCCACATTACCAAAAAAAAAAAATCATTCATTCATTCATTCATTCATTCATTCATTCATTCATTTTCCAACCGGCTTAATTCTAATTAGGGTCGCAGGGAGGCTGGAGCCTATCTCCGCCGACTCTGAGTGAGTCCCCAGGCCATCGCAGGGCCAGCACACATACAGCCATTCACACTCACTCTCACACCTAGGGGCAACTTGGAACAGCCAATCTGCCTACTGTGCATTTTTTTGGACTGTAGGGGGACATTGGAATACCCGGAGAAAACCCACATAAACACAGTGAGAACATGCAAATTCCACACAGAAACACCCGAACAAACCCGGGACCTTCTTCCTGTAGGGTGAACGTGCTAACCACTGCACCACCATCCTGCATACTGAAAAAACATTAATAATAATCAATGTGCCACTGTATCCATTCTTTCAAATATCATGGAGAACATAAGAAAATCTGAGAAAAGTGCTCGCAACAGATACAAAATTTTGCACGTCTGCAATTTGTTTATATCTTTGGTATATATCACTGTATATAACACCGTGAACCACTCCATCGCCATTCCATATACAACCACTACATACACAACCATTCATACACTCACACATAGGGGCAATTTGGAACAGCCAAATAGCCTAATATTCATTTCTTTAGATTGTGGGAGGAAACCGACGTATCCAGAGTAAACCTATGCAGACAAAGGGAGAGTATGCAAACCCCACACAGAATGTGATTTCAGGTGAGTATTTATGCTGAGAAAAAAATATACAGATATGCTGAATAACAGTGGCAACTGATTTGATAAATTTCTGTGGAGTCCAGCATGGCTGGAGTGGGTGCTTCGACGGTCAATCGTTTGTAGTCTTCCTTGGACTCTAATGAGAGTATTTATGAACAGACCACTTCTACATGATTGTTTGTTATCAATATGAACCCCCCTCCCCCCATTACACTAAATGAGGCTTGTGTATTCACAGCCAAATCCAAATTCATACAACTCCTTTCATCAGAGGCAAGAGGATGGAGGCAGCTGGTAGACACGAATATAAATTAAACATCTTATTGCTTTTCTGCACATTTTAAGCACAGTTTGTTTTAACTGGGGGTTGTAACAGGCAAAGGGTCCTCAGTAGTGACTGTGAGTGTAGACAGATAGTGATATGCCCAACAGACTGATGGCTTTCATTAAAGTATGTGTGTGTGTGTGTGTGTGTGTGTGTGTGTGTGTGTGTGTGTGTGTGTGTGTGTGTGTGTGTGCGTGCGTGTGTGT
>JAQMYF010000016.1:695190-707918 GCA_030014195.1 Neosilurus mollespiculum
TATATATATATAAAATCCTGAGTTGATTTTCTGTAGAACAGTGCTCAATACACTGAAGTAGAGCGAATATATATATAGGGAATATGTCACCCGTCTGGTCTGGGAGCTGGAAGAAGTGGCTGGGGAGAGGGACGTCTGGGCCTCACTGCTTAGGAAGTGGAAGATGATGCTGCTGCTGCTGATGATTTCCTACTTCTTCTTTTTCTACTTTGCAAGGTAAATCTTTAAGTCATAAAATATAGTTCTCTATTTTTTTATGGTTCTGACATGTTTTGGGCTACAGTAGCTTTTATAGAAGCCATAAAAATTGGAAAACCTTAAACATGCCATGTTACACCTTTTACCTTTTTTTGGAAGACAACTTTTAACTTTCTCTGCTCCTACTTACTAAACATAAAGAACCCAAACTTGCTTTTCAGTCAAACAATGTCCTGCATTTTTGTATTTATCGACAAAGCAATGAAGATCATACAGTTTATCCCTAAAACTTTATTTTGAAAGGATTTCTCAAGTCATTGGTTTAGTTTTGAGTCCAAAATTAAATGAGACTTTATAAGTAAGGTTTACTTTGGGACCTTCTTGTCTTTAAGTCAGTCATTTTATAAAACTGTAACAGCATGGCTTTAGGAAGAATAGGTCTACTGTTTGCACTGGTCTACACTGTTCTAAGACGGTATAATTTTGTAACTGCAATCCCCCCAAAATGGCGTTCATGCTACCTTCACTGACTTTTCACAAGCATTTGATACTCTAGATCACTGCCGGCTCATGACTACTACTGCATGCTTACTTTGTCGCACACATGTAACAAGTATCTTACTGCTCAACTACAGACAGTAATCTCTGGAGCATCTGAAGATGATTACTTGTCTCCGTTGTTGTTTGTGCACGGTTTTATCCCTCTACATGACAAGCTTAGCTGAGTTTGTGTCCTGAGAAATTTGTAGATGACTTCACCTTAACAGACACCCTGATAGGTCAACTGCATGGTTGCAACCAATCTGCCATTGATGCAGTGGTTAATTAGCAGCAGGTTTACTCTATGGATGCAAACAGCAAGTCCAAGGATATGGTCACCAGTGTCAGAAAAGTGGAATACAGGCTTGATTTGATTATACATGAGGTCAATGACCAGCTGACTGAATGGATAGTGATTTAAATTTCTTAGGGGTTCAAGTCTTGTCTGATTTATTTTGGAATAAAAATAATAAGTACATTCTGAACAAAATCCAACCTAGGATTTACTGAGTATGGTACGATGGCAAAAGAAGATCTGGTGGTATCATTAGACCTGTGCTGGAGTCTGAATCCTTAGTCTATGATGGACTGCTCAAACAACTTGCTACAGTTTTGGAGCTGTCTCCTTATAGCAAGAAGGTTCTGGGTTCTAACCCCACACCCAACTGGAGTCTTTCTGTATGGAATTAAAGTGAAAGTGAAAGATTGTCTAAAAGCTATTCAAATAAACTCTATCTGATTTGACATTGGGGCAGCATGGTGGCATAGTGGTTAGTGCTTCCGCCTCACAACAGCAAAATACTGGGTCTGGCCCCTGTGCCCGGCAAGGGCATTTCTGTGTGGAGTTTGCACGTTTTTCCTGTGCCTGTGTGGGTTTCTTCTGGGTACTCCAGTTTCCTCTCACGTTCCAAAGACATGCACATTAGGCTAATTGGAGATTCTTTATTGATGTAAGGTGTGAATATGAGTATGATTGCTTGTGTGTCTCTGTTGGCCCTGTAATGGTCAGGCAAGCTGTTCAGGTTTGTAGCCTCCCTTCACCTGGTGTCGGCTGGGATGGGCTCCAACCTCCTCATAACTCAAATAAAAGATAAAGTGATTTAGAAAACAGGATAAGATGATATTGTGTGTCTTTCAAATGTACTGTATTTATTATTCTGATTTTTCAGGCCTTTTGTATGTTAATATCTAAGTTCAGGACTGTTTTACAGTAGTATGCTTGTACCATAACCTGTTGAAACCAAGAGTAAATGCTTGTGTTTTATTTATTTATTTATTTTTTTGGCTAATAATACACAGGACTGAGTGCTACAAGCTTTAATAGGACTCGATATATCTGTATCTCTGTTCCCAGCACTGTACAGAGGCTCAGACATGTTTCTCCGGGCTGTCTTTGCTAGCCATTTTTGCCTAAGACCATATGAAGTAAAAATGTTGTGGCATGTGGTCTTGTGTCTTTTGAGACCAGCTGTCATCAAATACACCACACATACCCTGGTTTTTCCTGGCATTCTACCAACAGGGTCGCAGATGTACACCTACATGTTCCAGGTGTAGCCGGTCCCAGCTTTGCATGTTGCCCAGATTTTATGCCATATTTGCCTGGTTTATTTGGCAGGTATTGTTTGACGAGACAGCAATTTTCCCAGATTGCAAATGTGTAATGGCTCAGTGCCGGCCCACACTAACCACTTTCATCTAGCCCACATATTGGCATGGAATGATGCCGATAAACTCATCCGAAACTGGCTGCCAGAACACAGCCACTATGCGACCTTGATGAGACTTTATCTCAGGCATGATATGGAGCAGAACTTGCAGTTGGGACTATGCTGGCCCAAAACTGAAATGCCATACAGCCATCAGATTTGGTTGACTGCATTTAGGCCATTTTGGATTCGTTTCTAAATGCCATGAAAACCTTAAATGTGCGCCATTACGTGTGCTCCAGAATACACTTTCCCATAGATGCCAAAGCTCAGTTATATTTGGCTGAGGAGACCCAAAGTAACCTGTGGGTCTGGATTGTAGATAAGTGGCAGATGTTGGACCCATGTGTCCCAGACATCTTTAGTGTCAGCTACTGTACCTTACTGATGTTGGATGTGCTTTCCTGATTATCATACTACTTTTGAGAGAATATAAAAAAAGGTCATAATTGACACAGTTGTCTCACAAATTGCCTTAGCAGACTTGGCACGATGGTGAAATGTCAGCAAGGCTCCTCGGAAGCCACGTTTATGAGTTAAGGCTGTGGGAAACTTTCAGAGTAGCACTCAGCCATGTTGTGGTTGTATGCAAGCAAATGTTTCCATAATAAAATATACAGATGTTCTGGCTGGAAAGTGTGGTTCCTGTGGTATCAACTAAATACTAGTCCAAGATAGACAGTAGAACAGTGCCAGATTTTTAGCTTTATATTTATAAGTGAGTATGTTGTAAATGCTGCATCTTTAACAGAGGAATGTTCTTACAACCTATGACATTATGAGTGGTACATTTTATAGTCCCAGAGGCCATGCTTCACTCTTGAGCTTTAGTTATTGTCTGTCCAAAATTTTGCATATTCTCAACATGGCAATGAGGGTTTCTTTTGGGTTCTCTGGTCTCTTTCCACCTCCCAGAAACAAGCCAGGTGTCCTGTTAAAGGTTTATAAGAATATGTGTGTGTACATGGAGTGGTGTTGGACTGGCATCCTATCCAGAGTGTATTACTCCCACTACACTGTTCTGGGGATAGGTTCCTTATCCAGCATAAAGTGGCTTCTGAAAACGAACGAACATGAAAAACAGTGTGGCAGCACAGTGGGCTAGTGGTTCGCACATCCGCCTCACAGAAAGAAGGTCCTGGTTTTGAGTCCAAAGCGTTTCTTTGTGGACTTTGCATGTTCATCCCAAGCTTGCATGGGTATCCTCTAGGTACTCCAGTTTCGGCTGTTAATTGGCGGTTCCAGTTTGCCCCTAGGTCTGAGTGTGTATGGTTGTGTGTGTGAGATGGCCCTGCGATGGATGGGCGAGTTTTTTAGGGTATACCCCTTCTTCGCCTAGAGTCGGCTGAGATGGTAGTCCAGTGGTAGGAGTAAATGTGTGAACAAATGAATAAAGATGAATGAATGAAAACCCGCTAATTGAACAGGAAGAGTGATGATATTAATCCAAAAGGTATGTCAAAACCCAACCAAGTTGCATCTTCAAGCCATTTCTTCCTAGTACAATGCCTGCATATTCATGCACTATATAATGACATGCAAGGTGATATATTCCTGTCATTTGAACAAATTAAAAGGAATTAAATTTATGTAAAAACCTTACTTCTGCCTTGAAATTAGGCATGGTGTGAAGTGTTATATTCATTTATGTATTTCCATTATTTCAAATCATGCATACTTGTGGATTCTATCTTAGCTGTCATACCTTCTGGTCTGGGAGTGATTTTGCATATATATTCCCTAATTTATCAAATGAATGTCCCAGCTCCCCTTTATAATTAAAGATGACTGGGAGATTTATTCGTGTAGAAACTTCCCAGAGGAAGTGACTGTGCTAGGTTATACTTCTATACTTCTATCTGTACTAGACTGTAATAGTCTGTTTCAGTTTAAGTTGTTACATAATACAAATGCCAATATACTTTCTACCATGAATCAAATCTCTGTGATCAGTGATAAAACCCCCTTTTACACCATCTCTCACCCTACTGTTATGTATCCACCTTTTATCCAGGTTTGTAATCTTTTCCAATTTCACTTGTACTAATAGAGTGGTTTATATGTAACAATTGTACACTGTCTGGCTAGAAAATAAATAAATTAATAAATAAAAGCATCTAGCATTTTGCTGGATGTCCTTTAGTCTTGATTACATCACCATGATTACATCACAATTTATGACAAACTTAAGCTATATCACAACATTTATTTCCAAAAAACGTTGGGTTAAATTTTCACTGACATCGTGAACTGATGAAGGGAAAACCGAAACACTCCATAAAGTCTTCTTCAGCACATCCCAAAGACTTCCAATAAAGTTAAAGTCAGGACTCTGTGGTGCCAGTTGGTGTGTGAAAATGATGCCTCATGCTCCCTGAACCACTCTTTGAGCCACAATTTTATATGGGTGTCTTCAGGGAGGAAAAAGTCCATTAATGAGATAATCTGGTCATTCACTACTTTAAGGCCATCAGCTGATTTCATTTTATTGCCACATAATGTTGCTGAGCCTCTACCTGACCAACTGGAGCAACAATGCCATGGTGATTATGATTTGTAATGAAGGCAAAAGATGGTTCAACTAAACATTAGTGTGCGACTATTGAGGAGTCCACTTGCAAAATCTGCTAAAAAAAGTTATTTCCCGTAGCCTCTTTTTCAGGCACCTGTGCGTGTCTCACTGATGGATCCACTTTCAAAACCTGATAACACGTGTTATAAATTGTAGCAGAAGAAGTGAAAGTCAGATAATTTCTATGCCTATAAAAAAAACTGATTTTTATCAAAAACTGACCAACTTGACTTAGCAGGTTTTACAAGAGGACTCCTCATTTTTTGATCTGGTAGTGTGCCTGAAAACTTGACATAAGATATAATATAGTTTAGTTTTTGAATTACACATATATTGCATCTTTACACATATATTTATGCATACAGTATATTACATTTTTTTCACCTATTGAAAAAAATTTAATTGTCCTGCACTTGTAGTTCTAGTGAAAAAAACTAAAGATGCAATTTTACAAATATGTCTCAGCTGATCGTAATACTTCAAGTCATCAGAAAATTTGGAAAACTTTTATGCATACCAAGGAAAATCAATTATGATCATCTAAGCCAAGTGTGACCCGTATTGTAAATAGCCAAGCTGAAATCTAATTAGTTGAAATGTTAATATTTAGCAGTGGGAAGATATTGACCTTCTTGTAGGATCCTCTTACCACGAACACCACTTAAGACATACATAAACTTATCATAAGTCTCACATACTGTTTCTTGATTTTTAGCTTGTACATTCTATTAATAAGCTCATAGCAATTACATAGTGTGCTAACAATACTCTGTGAAAATGTTTATTTATTTATTTATTTATTTTAAAAGAAATGTCAGATCTGGCATTCTTTAAATGCATAATTATATTCAATACTTAGATATTTCAATCTTTTACACTTATACACACACATACATACACACACATGCACAAACATTCAGAAGGCTTCACCATCAACCCACACGTCCGCCTACACTCATGCATCCATCTGCTGGGAGCTGCTGCTACTGTACTCCAAACGGTTAGAAAAAAACAGAGCTTTCTTGATACTGTTTGAATCTTATCCATGCTGGAATCCAGAGAATCGATAACCATTTGAAATGCATTCTACTTCTTTACAAAGCTGTAACTGATGTTTGCTCAATTGCTCCATCAGTGTATTTAACCCTTCCCATGATCCATCGGCATGTCCAGATATGCGCTCTTCACTCTTCATCCCATTTTCTGTTGGGTCTATTGCTTATAGTTACTGAATAATTCATAGTAGTTACTGAAGAATACATTTAAAATTTTAAACGTATTGAATAATACACTGGGATTTATCTTGGACAAGACGAGACTTATTTCATCTACATTCAAAGCTTGTGCACAGTCATTCATGGGGTCTTCTGGGACGGTAATTGTGGCAATGAAACAGCAGAGAAGGTAAATTATTCAGATATATAATGAGATAAACTGCTTTTTTGTGGCCTGTATTATTTACGTGGTAATACAATATGATATTAAACTCACATTGAGATTAAAAAAAAAAAGTTCATCCCAAATACTTGTTTTCAACCTCATTTGACACACACACACACACACACACACACACACACACACACACACACACACACACACACACACAGAGAGAGAGCGAGAGAGAGAGAGAGAGAGAGAGAGAGAGAGAGAGAGAGAGAGAGAATTTGATGGTGATAAATGCCTTCTGGTTCTTCCTAGTTATCAAAGAGCATCATCGCCTCACCACAGTAAGAGGAAGGAAAGAGGCACAACCTGAGCCAAAAGTTAAAGTAACAGCAGTCAACCATGCTCGCAGTGCCGTGTATTTGCAACAACAATGTTATCTAGGAAGCTCCTCACTCTAGGGTAAATATGAAGATATTTCAGATTAGACGGGCAGAGCCGGAGACACCATGGGAAATGAAGTCAGTCCTGTGCATGGGATTGATCAGATAAGAGACATATCACTCTCAAACTCACTCATAACGCTGGCTTATCTGCACACAGCAATATTTTATGAAGTGTAGTGTGGTTCGGCTGCACTTGCATTTCCTGCAGCCGTTTATGAAAACCAGCTGAACAAATCGGCCTCTTGGAAGACAGGAAGTTCAAAATCAACCTGCATGCAAGACTAGAAATCAAAATTACCAACAAATTAATGGAGTTTTTTTCCTCTGGAAGGCCACCAACAAAAAGTCCACAAAGATAAGCAAATCTACTGTATGCAGGGGTACAAAATAGTTACTAGGCACAGTTAAAGCATGTGGACAGGGAGTTGTGATATACCAATAAATGTAAATCAATGTTGTGCGCAGGTAACCATGGCAACACACCGCATAGACATGCTGTATTGATGCTAAAGTTGCTAATTAGAGACAGCTGTGATGAAGCACACACTCTTCATTAAGCTCTCCATTAAGAACATGGAAACCTTTACTTGTCCAATACAGTTGCACATTAACCTGCTTCAGCCTGTGTATAGCATTACATACAATAACAAGTGTTATATACTCATACTGTTCACATGCACATTCAATATTATATGGACAATAAAAATAGTTTTAGTATAATGTATACTGCACAGAAACACAAATGAAAACAAAGTCAAGTTGTTATATATGCTTCCGAGTGGCACAGCGACAAGCTGCGTGACTATCAACCTGGAGATCGCAAGTTCGAATCCAGGTTGGTGCTACAGCCATCTGCGACTGGGAGTTCATGGGAGCTAATTGGCTGAGCTCTCACAGAAGGGCGGGATGACATACATTCCCCTGTCACTCACAGCGATCACCCACCAATCCATGGGCGTCTGTGAGCTCATTCGGGCAAAAGGGTAGCACTTTCCCCGACTGTGTTAAGCTGCCTCCAAATGCACATGCGCGGCAGTTCATAAAGAGGCGGGTGGTAGCATGTCATGGAGGGGGCATATGCATGCCCCTCCCAGGTTGGTGGTGGTTATATGTGATAGGGAGGCAACAATTGACAGGTGTGAATTAAATACGGCTAAAAATAGGGAAGAAAAAACAGAAAAGACGACTTTATCTATCTATCTATCTATCTATCTATCTATCTATCTCTCTGTCTATATATATATATAACCACTGTTAGAAGAGTATAAGTGCTGTGCAGCTAACGGTATTTTTTAAAACTCATTCAGAGTTTAGTATATACTATGCATAAATCTTAAAAAAACAAATTTAAAAAAAAATTTATAGTTTATTTTCATATTTTAATCAGAAAATGAAACTGTGAATATTAATTCATAAAATGGTTAAAATGTATGCTAATATTTAATATAATTAGATAATATAATCAACATTATTGTAATTTTAAACACATTATTACCTAGTGTTTAATAATCCTTAAATAATTGATTGTAATTTGTATTTAATTTTAACCCAATTGGTATAAATGTAGCACTGAATTACTCCTATGATTTTACATGTCACTGCATACCATCTGACCAAGATTTCTAAAAGTGTTTTAAAGTTAAAGTTGTTTTAAACTGTATAATAAAGGCTGCAATAATTGGATTATTAAAATACTCATGCAAACAATAGAAACAGAAATACTAGCAATCAGATCAATTTTTCTACAATACAGAAAACTAGCTAACAACTGTACAGCATTAAGATTCTCAGTATGCATACAAGGTTTAATAATTATATCACCTTTGTTCTCCCCTCATAATTTTCTCTCGGCTTCATTTAGAAGTGTGTGCAGTTGTTAATTAATTACACCCGTTTAGCATAATTTAGCATAAACACAATTGTGATGCTTACATTCATTATCCATGTATATCTCTGAAGGTTAAGAGAGCTCAGGATTCCAGCAAACACTCAATTAGTTGAAAATGCCACGATATACCCCAGCGAAATCAATCGCAACAAATCTGACATTTGGATCTACTGAGAATTTCAATTCATTTCCCTTACAGCCTGAGGCCTCATCTCAAAATTCAAGTCTTCTTGTCAATCCTGTGTTTCCTGTTCCATCACTGGGAAGCTTGCCAAGACATGCAGGAGCTTTTCTGAACAGCTGAAGTAGGTTGGACCAACAGCTCAAAGCAGTGTTTTTTTTTTTTTTTTTTTTTTTTTTTTTAATTAAATTTCTTTAAATACCCCAGATGGATCTTGTATCACTTTAAAGAATGTTCCAAAGTATTAAGCAAATTTTTTTTATTCATTATTTACCTTGTCATTGAGGATAAAATTAGATTACACAGTATGATGTATATCCAGAATACAATCCAAATACAATATATCCAACAACCAGCCACTGGAACAACAACACTGCTAAATGTTTCTATGCATCATGCACTTTATAACTATGAACAGGATTTGTGTTTACAGTGTAATACATTCTGCACATTTGGTGAGCATGTGATTTTCAAAAATATTTCAATAAATTTTGTCAGTAGGGGGAAGAATGAATATTTGAATGAGGTTTGGGCATTTACAGCATGTGGCAGCATAAAAAAACCAAACAAACAAAACAACCCAGATCCATTGTGAACCTGACCAGGATAGAGCAGTAACTATTTTCACTATACATATTAGGATTACCTAAAAAATACAAATTATACACCATGACTGGGACCACACACTACCTGACACACACTACCCAACTGTTCAGAATATACTCACGCAAAAACACAATCTGTCAGGAGAGAAGAATGCAGTGGAAGTTTGAGGTAAGGGACATATTGTTGATATCACATCTTGTAGCCTAAGTGAAATCATTTTGTCGGTAATGTTCGACTTCTGGTAGCAGTATTTCATCTCTTTAATGATTAATCAGGTAATTTCCCTCAGATATTCAAGTTAATAATCCATAGGCTTTCAGAAGATTTCCAAAATCAGCTGAAAAAAGCAGGTGGGTACAGATTTGTGGTCTGTATCAATCATACATGATGTGGCACATCGTAGTGTTAGTCGACTACAACTAGCTTTAGATTTGCAGGCTGAGGCTAGCTAACTACAAATATGCACGACTGTAAATCTGGGCTAAATTCAGGAGTAAAATCAGGTAGAGGGCCTTCTTGCTGTGAGACGAACGTGATAACCACTGTACCAACGTGCCGCCTTCAGATACATAATTATTCAGTAAAATAAAAGAGTGAAAACATGAGTTTGTGAGTTGTTGATAGGGTCATTTTACAGGATTTAATACCTGCACCAAGACAAAATTTTGTTGAGCGTGTGTGTGTGTGTGTGTGTGTGTGTGTGTGTTTGTGTGTGTGTGTGTGTGTGTGTGTGTGTGTGAGAGAGAGAGAGAGAGAGAGAGAGAGAGAGATCAAGTCTCTTGTTTTTCAAACTGTTGTGCACTGATGTGCATCTTGTCATAATGTTTATCGATACAGTGTAATAAATGTTGAGTAACCCCACAATAAACACATGACTGACAGAAAGACAGCTGCCCCTTTCATCACAACAAGCCAAAAGCGCACCTCATTGTAACTGTGTACTACAAAGCGTTGGCCTTTTATTTAATCCCTGCTATAAAGATCACTTGGAAGTTCAGCTCATTATTGCTAATTATTGCTTGTGATTAATGCAGTACAGGAGCAGGGCAAATATCTGCACACACTGCAAAGCCTTGTTGAGCATTAATAATGACAACTTTGTGCGAGAGTTCATTATGAGGAAGTTTGGTTCATTGTGGACAAGGAGTCATTAATTATGTCGATAGCTGAATCCTGGCTGGTGTCACCTTTTCATGTGCTACCCATAATTAACTTGACAGCACAGTCTTGCACTTATAGACTTTCTTGATAACTGTGTTGTAAATTATGTTTTTTTTTCCTGCCCTTGACCCAACCTGAAAGGCATCCTTTCTATTCAAATCCCTAATCCTATTAGAGATGGACCACAGGAATACCCATTAATTCACTTAGATTCTATTCACCCACTATCTGCACATGGTGGGGAGGGTTGAACCAGAATCCATCAAATTTCTGCATGGGCCATTATATTATTAAAAAAAGTTAAGAGAAATGACCACATCAGGCAGATATGATCTATTCACTACACCAGTGAATGAGCACACTATTGTTGTACTCTTACTGGATTGTGACTCTTCTAGAGTAGCACGATGACCATTAACAAGCACAGCATTCAGCTTCTTAGTATCGCTGAAATTACTTCAGTCTCACAGACTTGGAGTACGTACACTACTTTCTGTCTCTGAGCAAAAACTGACCTCCATGTGTATCGGAGATAAAAGTCCATTCACAATCTCCCTGTGGTGGCTGCAGTAATTACCTTCTTCCCAGAGAAGTGTGAGCATGCGTGTGCCTAATGTGTTTACTATGTGATATTCTGCCCACTACTCTGTTTCTCTGTATCAGTGCCCAGAGGATGATGAAAAGAGGGGAGGAAGCGTTGCATGTTTGTTTGTGTGTGTGTGTGTGTGTGTGTGTGTGTGTGTGTGTTCACACCTGCGTATGATTTTAATTAGCCATTTGCCATAATTTCAGATTGCATTAGTGGTGCCAGTTGACAGAGCTGAATGAAGTTAGCTACAACATGTCCTTTCGTCAGACAGAGCAATCTCACTCACCCACACACATGCAAATACACACACACACACACACACACACACACACACACACACACACACACACACACACACACACAGATCTCATTTCTGGACCTGGCAGAATGGCAAATAGTCACCGAATGCCAACAGTCTGAGAAGATCAGAAAGATCTGTTATCACTTCATCTCATCCTAGCTCAAGATGCTACCAGCAAATGCATTGCAACACATAAAACAAGAGTGGGAAAAAGCAGAGGAGTGAATAATATTTCCAGATTGATGTGGATATTGCAACAGATAGAACATGAGACCTGGGAGTTATAGACTCTCTAGCAGCCATGGCTCAGGAAACAAGAACAGATGGAAACAGAGATTGTTGTGTATCAGTGATGTGAGTGAGGTGTAGGTGTAATAAGCTATTTCAGTCAAGCATCTGAGTCCCGGCTCTTTTCTTTTTATCCTTTCACATACAATACATAATGTATATGGTGTCTGTAGATTGCTGAATATGTGGATTATCTTAAAATACACTTTTTATGTTTAGTTGAGGTTTGCAGTTATCAGTGATTTTTTATCATTATATAACCAAATACATATACTTCGTTTGGCATGAACAGAAGCTGCACTATTGTTGTAGTTTTGTTATTTTTTTTCTTTTATAAAGATTTAAAGAATTATGGCATGGTGAACAGAAAAAGGGATGTGATAAAAAAAAAGTTATGAAAATGGGAGCTTTTTAGTTTTATCCAAATGAGTGATTAGATATGAAGCTCTATGTTGTGGGAGAGTGGTTAGATATAAAGCTCTATGTTGTGAATCAGTGGTTAGATATGAAGCTCTATGTTGTGGGAGAGTGGTTAGATATGAAGCTCTATGTTGTGGGAGAGTGGTTAGATATAAAGCTCTATGTTGTGGAAGAGTGGTTAGATATGAAGCTCTATGTTGTGGATGAGTGGTTAGATATGAAGCTCTATGTTGTGGATGAGTGGTTAGATATGAAGCTCTATGTTGTGGATAAGTGGTTAGATATGAAGCTCTATGTTGTGGGAGAGTGGTTAGATATGAAGCTCTATGTTGTGGGAGAGTGGTTAGATATAAAGCTCTATGTTGTGGAAGAGTGGTTAGATATGAAGCTCTATGTTGTGGATGAGTGGTTAGATATGAAGCTCTATGTTGTGGATGAGTGGTTAG
>JAQMYF010000016.1:728429-755443 GCA_030014195.1 Neosilurus mollespiculum
CGTGTTTCTGCCCTGCGATGGCCTGGCGAGCTGTCCAGGGTGTACTCTGCCCTTGCCCAGAGTCGGCTGAGATGGGCCCCAGCCTCCCCGCGACCCTAACTAGTATTAAGCAGTTCAGAAAATGAATTGAATTGAATTTCACATCCTATTTCTATTCTTATTTCTTACATGGTTAAATATATGTTGGCAAAAAAATATTTTAATAATTAATAGAGCATATCATTTTTGTGTCAGATAGTATGCTTATGCCTGCAACATCTTTAGTCTCAAATAAATTGAATATTAAATAACAGACAAATGAAATCAAATTTCTACATGGTGTCTTGACCTGTTCAAACTCAATACTAGGCATGCTTCCATCAAAATATTTTGCAAATTGTTTGTTAGTCTCTAAATCCTCGAAAAGAAAATGCATCAGCCAAGAAAAGAAAAGAAAAATAAAGAAACAAGCACCAGCCAAATGCTAGAATATACTGTTGCAATGTCATAATTTATTCAAAAAAATTACCTCTCATCACTCATTATTTCATCTTCTCTCCAGGAATATGCTACCATTTCCACCTTGCCCAAAGATAGACTGAACTGTTTATGTTTTGTTTAATTAACTTTTTTTTTTTTTACTTCTGGCACAGACACAAAATTATTGATTAAAAGCCCAAATGAATAAAATAGCCTCTAATTTGCACCCAAACGTCTTAAAAAAACTGCACACAATACACTTGATTAGGGCTCTTGAGAGAGGCGTATTTCTCCTCTCACCTGTCAACAAAAAGAAATCATCAATCTCTGTAATCAGGGCCAAAAATCAATCATCTTTACACCTGCTATAATGGCTAGCTGATTGACATTATTAACTGTCTCTCAGTGTTTCAGAGGCAACTCAGTGTGAAATGGCTTATTATGGCCAGCACTAGAGAGACCAGTTTTTAAATGAGAAGTGTGCACTGCTAATAATATGTTGAGATGTGTAGATAAATAACAGAGTGTAATGTGATTGTTTTTTAAGGGACATATGTCTACATGACTGAGGTTCCTCATCAGCACTTCAACCAGGTTCCAAAAGAGGATGGGTGGAGTACAAGGGGTCACAGAAAATTACTGAACAATCAAAGCCTTTTAAAAGTGAGAAAGATGCACACACACACACACACACACACACACACACACACACACACACACACACACACACACACACACACTTGTGGTTATATGAAAAGATAGCTGGTACAGATTCATGATGGTTCACTAACAGTGGAATATATACTGTATACAGTGCTACTTAAAGTCAGCTAAAAAAAGTATCATGGTGAGGACAAACTTCCGGCCAGAATGAGCAGTTGGTCTGCATGTAAAATTACTTGTTAACAAGAACTTGTTAAAAAAAAAGGTGTTGACCCTTTAACCTGTAGTCACAATGAGATGAGAAGCAGAGGGCACATCATTGATTATGGGCATCAGCGCTGTACTGCATGCTAAATCGTGTCTGTGATCCCCCAGGAGCCCTATGTTTACCACATGCAGTCACATGACCTGACCCTGTGTTCTACCCACTGACCCCCCCAGACATGAATGCGATAAGCTTTGACCAGCATGCAGGATAATAATGGGATGGACTGCTGGGCTTGTAGAAGGACAAATAAGAGAGGTCATCCATCCGTGCAGCCAAAGCAGAGCAGGAATGGAGAAAAGAAGAGATTGGTCATGAAGCTTGTGTCTATCTATCTATCTATATATCTATCTAAAAATTAAGAGACCTTTTAGAGGGTGGTTTCCATTAAAAGTGGTCTCTTCATTTTTTCATCGTTGTATATATTCCTTCACAGGAAAGGCACGATCTGATTGGTCTAACAATTTTGCGGTAATTAATTATGCAGCTAAGGCGATGGGTGCAAAACTGTATTACTATATATTACCACCAAAGCAAAAATGCACAATAAAATGGTTTATTTATTTATGCGTTTACTTTTTTTTTTTAATTTCAGTGGTCACAGATGAGCTGTGTAACAGCGGCCATTCAAAGCCTTTACAGAGTTGTGGTAGTACTGTGCAGAAAAAAAAGCAAATTAAATTGATTCTTTATAGTTTATATTTAAATATTCAAAACCACAACACTGAGGCGGGTTAGGTAATCCGGCTTTGAATCATCTAATACCTCAGAGACTCTATGTAGCTAACGGCATCTGTTCTGGCCTGTTCAGTTCAGAATACTCATTTACACACAAAAGTAAACAGCCCTCTGTAAAGGAGTGTATAGGAAACAATAAAACTAACTAAAATGGGATATTTATAGTTTATATTCATATATTTTAATCATGACATGGAGGAAGGTGAGGCAAACTCCGTGCTTTGGGCCTCCATGTCGTTCCATGATCCGTACCGCTTTTTCGTGTTTATTGTCCTGGGTAAACTGAAGCTAATCCCAGTCAACTCTGTACGATGGCCAGGTTCATCCTGAAAGGCTGGACTAAAAGCTTTTTAGCTAGCTGCATCTGCTCGGAAACACAAATAGAATAACATGAGAAACTGTGACCCATAAAGGTGTTTTAGTGCAGATTACAGGAAACACAAGAAAAAAACTAAATGAAAACGTGTTGCTTATATTTACAAATTTGAAACCAGCTTTGTATCGGATGCCGTCTGTTCTGTTTACCCTGGTCCTTCAGAAACTAAAGGAAACAGTGTACCCCCTAAAGTTGTTTTGGTATGTAGTATGGCAAACACAAGAACGCCAGTTACAACAAGATGTTTATTCTTATATTTTCCATTTTAAAGCGTGACATTGATGATGCTGCCTGCTTGAGTGCCTGTGACGAACTGTCTGTCTGACATTTTGATTCAACATTATTCATTCAGAATAATGATTTATGAATCTGCTTTATGAAAAACTCACAGATTTCCACATCACTGATTCTGAAATCCTAGATAAACAGCATATGGCCTCAGAACATATGGTTTCAAAGGAGTGTTTCCATATATGCTGGAAAGGTGACGATTATACTATGATCTATTTATATGAGGAATTTTGATAGAGTGAAACACAAAACAACACCAACAAAAACAACAACAACAAAAAAAATCAGCTTACATGATAAGACCATAACCCTGTGAAAGACTCTGTATAGTCTTGCAGACAGTAGAGCGAGTTCTGCCAGTGAATAATACCCTTTAAATGCCTGTGACAGTCTGGGAGATAGATGGTGCCATGGCCCACAGACGCTCCAGCGATATTAGAGGAACTGATAGAGCATGACAGCAGTTATGAGAACTATCAGAGAGATGGAGGAAGCAAAGGAGCCTGCTGGAGAGCATGATGGACAACCACATACAGGTCGAGAGCCGAGGGAAAATGGGCCTCTGCTAGCCTGGCTTACTAATGATGTCTGGCTCAGAGTGTACACTGATGATCTTTGACCTCCAACTCTATTGTGGCCAAGTGAGTGTAATGCCAGGTAAAATCAGCATTCACTATTGGGACTCAATCCTCAACCCAAGAAGACTACATACAATAATTTAGCAAGAAAGTTTCATCAAAATTTAGAAAACGATCTGAGACTACATGAATTGATCAACAACAGACTGTCTGAACCAAACATGGTGAGAAAGCAGAACGACACGGCACCTTACAGATCCAGGGTTCCAGGCTTGATCCTGGACTCGGCTTATCCTGTGAGGAGCTTTGTGTCCATTTGGCTTTCCATAAGGGGCATCCACACAGGAAGTGATGAGTGACAAGCGACCATGCAAAGTCAATGAAAGATTGAGATCTGATTACTAATCAGAAACTGCTGGTTACCCAATGCCAGCAAACACTGAGTTCTGTCGGGAAACAATGAACACAAGTTTAATGAATCTGCCTTCATCAACATTGAAGAGCAGCTCGTTACTGCTGTGCGATTTACAAATGCAAACTGAAATTTTACAAGGGTCATAACCGAAAAAGTGAAGCTTGGATTCATGAAACGGTTATCATTTGCCATCAGTATATATTTATGTACGTTTAAGCCTTCCCAGTTGATACTGCACAATAGTCTTGTTTTAAACTTGCCACGAAATAATAATAATAAAACAAGCTTTTTATTATGATAATATAACTTAATATAATATAATATAAGCTAAAATAATAAGCTAATGATATATAAGCTATTTATTAGTGAACTTGTGGATCTACACTTTCTGTAGGGAACATTGCTTATGGCTTCACTCTGAAATTTTTAGAAGCGGGGAACATGCAAAAGGAGTTACTTTGGCAACCAGAGCTGGCCACAAACGATGCTTGCATGTGTCGCGAAGCAATTCACATATCACTCGAATCGCTTGTCGCTTCCAGAGTGGACGCCACTTTAGCGTTCTCTAAATTCATCCCACACACCCAAATCATGCTCCTTGGTGGGCTGACTGTGCTAATTTGCCCCCAAGTGTGTGCATGGTGTCTTTAAGGAAGTGATCGGATCCAGGGTGTATTCCTTCCTTGTACATGGTGATTTTGAGTTAGACTCAGGATCCACAGCAGCCGTGATCAGGATAAATTGGTTCCTAAGGATGAATCTGCAATCTGCATATTTGGGTTGTTGTACAACCATCTCTGTCTGAACTTCGCCCCAGTGAAGTTCTATCCATCACTGGCACCATGTCCAGCAGAGCAGAAAGTGTCTCTCCTGTGTGAAATTAAATAAGGTTGGGTTGGTGTAAAGAAATGATGACTTCAATGGAAATTCAATAAAAAGCCACTCAATCAACAGGGGGGGAATAAAAGCTGGAGCTGTCATTACAAGACATTAGGGGCAAAATGTCTCACCAAGTGGCTGACATTACAAGAATAGGTGCGACAGTGATAAGGTAGGATCTTGACGATGGTTGTCTGCTGACATCGATTGCCTAAAGACAAACTAGGATTTTTGGGGTCATGAATTACAACTTATTCCTTTTGGCCATAAAAGTGACCAGAGTCCATCTATTGGATGCAGGTCATTACACAGAACATCCATCGCTTGGAACATGTGTACAAACCCTGTGACAAATGATAAGAGACAAACACCTGGAAGAGGCACCATATTGACTGGGAAACCACATTGTTGATTACCAACAATTGCAGAAATCAAGCACCATCCATTTTGGTCCTACCTGCCTGCAAGCACAAAGACAGGCGGAGTGTCATCTTGTAACAATAAAAGAGCAAAATGAAGCCTGTGCCAGCGTTTCACTGCTCGTGTTAAAACCAGCATTCAGTCCACAACGTCTTGAGCTTTTTTACCTTAATTCTGACAGAGCTTTGTCTTTCAAACTGAATCTATTCTTTTTTTTTCAGAAAATATACAGCATTCATAAATTTCTATCATATTTACCTCAGAAACAACGCTGGCTAGTCTAGTTAGTTGGAATACACAGCTTAGTGCTTTCATCATATTGGAGCATTTTGCTAGTGAGAGTGTGCAAGATTCAATAAAGGAAAGGAAACACTATGAAGCAAATCTCACAGATGGGAATGGAGTCTCTGAGACAGATGAGTCTCTCTTGGGAAATATCTCACAGCTGCTTAAAATATAGCGGAGAAATCAAGGGAGCAAAAACACACATATATACTGTATACTCACTTACTCAAACACACAACATATTTTTTTCACATACTGTGTTGCCTTCACTGCATGGTTTCACTAACCAAAAAGAAAATAAATGTAAATAACATTTTTTTACACTTTTCCTCACTGTCTCTGATCTTTGATCCAATTGGCCAGTCAGTAATGCCAGCTCTGTCTTCCACTAGGAATGTGATGTACATACTATCAGGCACCATTTCGAGAAAAAGTAACACACAATTAGAAGTGTTCAACTATTATATGCAAACCCCATTTCGTTTATACTATCGTTTTTTTAATATACTCTTACATATGTTCAATGTTTTGCACTGCAGCCAATATTTCAGACAGATCATTGAAAGCAACAAAGATGTACAAGTGTAGTGAAATATGCATGAGAGAGAGGTGACACATCACCATAACCCGTGTCAGTCAATACTGCAATTAAATGACCAGTCTAAGACAACACTTTCATGCGCCATCAAAGGCTTCTCCTGCAATCATTACTGAGAACAGCCCCATCTCTACAAGCAACAACAAATTGTATTATAGCTCCATCAATAATGCATACCCCTATATTATTGAAATTCAATGCAATACTTTATTCCAATGAAGGAAGCTTGTTTCAAGTGGATCTACATTTCCAGGTAACTGTTGTAGTGGCTTCATTTGATATGACGATGAAGAAAAAAAAATGTGATTTCAGTGGCTCATTTGCTGTGATTATGGTTGTGGGTGCCAGCAAGAGGCTAGTTTGGTATTTCAGGTATTGCTGGAATGAATATCCTGGGATGTTAAGAATCTCCTGGAATGTTTGCTCACATCAGTCTTCAAAGTATATAAAGAATTATGCAAAAATAAATAAATAAACAAACAATTACTCACTCACTCACTCACTTACTCACTCATTCGCCAAATCACTTAATCCTACTACTGTTGGGTTACGAGGAGGCTGCGTCTATCTCAGCAGACACTGGCCAAAGATGGGGTACACCCTGAACAGTGTGTGCAAACTCCACACATAAACTCCCGAGACCGGGACCTTCTTACCGTGAGGCGGATGTGCTATCCACTACGCCACCATGCGGGCAATAATTAATGAAGTAATTAAAAAAAGAAATCCAGTGTGCTGCAGTTCTGTGTGCAGAAATCCTGTGTTAATAATGAGCAAAGTCAGTGGAGAGAGACTAAACAGGCTCTTCAGTAAATAATTACTCTTTACATTCATGGTGAGCAGAACAGCATCTCACAAAATTTCAAACTTGAAGCAGATGGGCTATTAGCCAGGAGCAAAAATCTGAGACTGTAGTGGGCAGGGCACATGCTCACCAAATCTACACAATTGAAGATTCGATAAAAAACATCGCCTGGTTGTCTGAATAAATTGTTTGAATGAGGAGGTGTTTTCACGTTTTCTTAATAAACCTACCAGTGTGTGCATGCGTTCAGCTGATGAACGGAAACAAACTAAATGACATACTAGGAAATAACTTATAGCTTTAGGGGGGAAAACTACAGCCATGTTTACTCTGAAAGCAATTTCACTTGTCATAAGATAAATCAGGTCACTAAGAGGTTTTGCAGTGTGATAAAAAGAGGATGTAGGAAGTGCTGCTCAATATCCAACTGCAAAGGCTTGTAGGGCACACAGACAGAATTAACAATGTGGAGAAAGGAAATAACACACACCGTCTTATCATGGAGAATTAAAGAGCAGAGGAAGCAGAGGGCCCTGAGGAATAGTAATGAAGTACCTGCCATAGTAACCAGAAACCCTTTTTATTATTATTATTATTATTATTATTATTATCATTATTATTATTTAGCAGATTTGGTCAAACAATACCAAGCTAAAAGGTAAGCGTAAAATAATTAACAAATTAAGGTTGTTGTGTATAATATAATAAAGAGGCCGGCATGGTGGCGTAGTGGTTGCCACGTCTGCCTCATAGCAAGAAGGTCCTGGATTTGAGTCCTGGGCTCAGTGTCTGTGTAGAGTTTGCATATTCTCCCCGATCTTCCGTGGGTTTCCCCCAGGTACAACGGTTTTCTCCCACAGTTCAAAAACATGCGGATTATGCTAATTAGCTCCCAGTTGCCCAAATGTGTGAGTGTGAATGGCTGTGTGTGTGTTGGCCCTGCGATGGCCTGGCAAGCTGCTCAGGGTGTGCCCCAGCTTTGGCCAATGTTGGCTGAGATGGGCTAAATTGAGTCCATTAGAATTTATATTTGAGGGTTATATTTTAAAATGGTTGCCCCTTAACTTAAAAATGGACCACAGATTAGGCTAATTGTGAGAGCATTTGGAGCATAAAGATGATATAATTGTTCATTTGGAAAAAAGAGAATCCATTAGCCCATAGATCCACCACATTGATTTAAGGAGCTGTAGATTTAATGAAAAATATATAGAGCAGGTCTTCAGCAAATACAGTTGGTTAAGTTATGAACCAAATTAAAGTCATTGTTGCACTGAATGTGATATGGATTAATGCAACTTACAACTTAATGCAATTTAAATCGAAGGTATTTCGACAATTAGAGCAGCAAACATGGTGTGCGCCACCCTTTTCAGTTTTATCATAAGCTGTCACCAAATCCATTGCAGAACTTCCATTTTGGTGGCAATTTTAGTTTTGCGTGTTCTGCATAGGTCAATGTGCACATCACTGTTTCATTACTTTGACAACCAACGTGTGAAGTGATCATTTGTTCTGAACTGTTTGAACAAACAAATCAGATTAGTTTACTTGTGCAATATGAACAGTGTACATTTAGACTGAGGAAACATAGAAATGTAAATTCAAACACATTTTGCTTTAGCATGTGACTTCAGGATAAAAACAACATTATGTGGGTGAGATAGATTTATTTATTTATTCATTCAGTCATTTCCTGGACCACTTAATCCTAATAAGGGTCACGGGGAGGCTGGCGCCCATCTCAGCCAACTCTGGGCGAGGGCAGGGTACACCCTGGACAGCTTGCCAGGCCATTGCAGGAGATATATATATTTCCCCCCAAAAAATCTGACTGGCCTTAAAAGTGAGAAGGTCTTTGGTCTTTGGCGTTTTATCAAATCCTCCCCATGACTATCACCATATTCATTACTGTCAAAATTCACAGACCTCTCCATACCTAGTCACATAAGTTGGACACATTTTTGGCTAAATGACAAATCTCAAATTCAAATTTACTTGTCACATACAAAATCATACACAGTACAATATGTAGTGAAATGCTTGTTACGACTGTCCTATATTTGAAGAAGAATAAAAACCATCAATATTCAAGAAAAAAAAATCTGTAAGTCTCTCCCCCACCAATCGTAGCTTAGTTAGCTATAGACCGGTCACAAATTGCAATTTTGTAAAATTATATGACTTATTTATGATAGAACTCTAAAAATAAAGAATACTTTATTAAGGCAATGCAGGTTACACCCTATAAGCTCTAGGGTGTTGGGATTGTATATAGACTTGTGCTTGCCCAGACCAGTGTGATTATAAATTTACCCACTGGGCAGAAACAGTCTGAGGATTTTTTTATGCAAATATGTTGTGAAGCCAAATGCCAAATTATAACCTAGCCAGTGGAGCCTGATATTTGCTTTAAGGCAAATCCATGTGGTACACTGATCCACACATGTTAAACTGGGACCAACGCAACACTAAGCTCAGTGCTGAGTCAATCCTGTGAGCCCCTTATTCTCCAGTATACTTTAAAAGCCAATGCATATTAACTTGAGGGGTTCTGATGGAAATGATGACATGATGAAATACAGAGTCTTAATTATTCAAAAGTCAGTTCAGGAATGCATTCATATTAGCAGAGTGATCAGGCCAGAACTGTCAAAATACATTCACATTCAAAGAATGGAGAAGCTGTTCTCTTGAGACAGATCAACTCTAAGCGCTTTTCACAGATTCGGAGGAACCCCACAGTACAGACAAGCATTACTCAAGCACACTTCAGCAAAAATCAATTGTAAATCAATTTGGTAAAAGAATTATTATAATTTTTCTTTTACGTGCTGACCACGTCTTATTGGATATAACCTCAGCATAGAGAGAGAGAGAGAGAGAGAGAGAGAGAGAGAGAGAGAGAGAATATGATGTTAGAATAAAGTTAATTTCCAGTAAGAAAACTGGAAAATACAATTCATTTAACATGCATGTGACCAAAATTAAACTAAAAGTTAAAATGCCTGAGCAATGAAATAAGCAATATATAAATATAAATCTAGTCCACTTTCTTTTTTTACAGCCTCTCCTCTTAAAACACTGATCAATATCATTTGAAGAGAATCAGGGATCAGGCTTGAGATTAGATCTAAAATATTTAGCTTTAAGATAAATCACTGATGAGGTCTGGAAGGTTGGGATCTCTGCTCTATAGTCCAGTTATGGGTTATCCATTTCACTGGGCTCAGTGAAGCATCATCAGGCACATGGTGTGCTTAAATATTTACCTGGAAATGTTCTAAAAGTCATCACTGGTCAGTTTTCAAACTTTTCTCACCACCCCAAAGATGCCCAAAATGCCAATTCATGAAGGCGCAGTTGAAGTAACTGAGAAAACGAGACTCACCCTAATGTTTTGTCAGTCTCCAGCCCTCAGCTCGTCCTCTTTCAGGATGAAGAGTCTTCCTCCATGCCGGTGCTGTGTGTCCGTGTCTGTCCCGCGTGCCGGTGCGCACTGACGGGAGCGGAGAAGCTGCAAATGCGCAGAGCGCGTTTTTAAATAAACAAGGCGGGGAAACGGGGTTTAACGTTTTGGTCAGGGATGTTTCATACAGAACAGCAATTCTCCTTTTTAGTTAATAGAAACCCTGAGTGGTTGTAGTGAGGATAATAATGCAGGGAAGGTACAGAGAGCAGTCCGAAAGCTCCTTCTCTCCTGCGCCGCGCTGCTGCAGCCACCGGCTCCTAAAGCTGCGCCATCCAGCGACATAATCACAGCTCATGCTGCTCAAATTAGGGGGAGGAGGGAGTGCACACGATCAACCCGTAGCTGCATTGATTTGTTCGAATTTCTTGCTTTTTTATTACTTTAAGACCGCATTGATTATTTACAAACTCCTGGTCGCGTTCTGATTTATCACATCATCAATCATATCAGAGGCACCTGAGAATTAAAAAAAATGCACAAGACAAATGAATTCCAAAAGCCTTGTGAATTATTTTTAAATCCATTTCAAGGTTAACTGACCTGCTGTAGGTGTAGCTGTTAGCCTTCATGCATTCCTAGAGCTATGCCTGTTTCCATGCCTTTAAACATATATTTTACTTTGTGTTTACTATATTATGAATATTTGCTGCAAGAAAGGTAATATGTGCAAAAAATAAAAATAAAATAAAAAGTTTAAATAATGCAACTTCTTTAACATGCCATCTGTGCACAAACAAATGCACTCTGAAGTCCATGCTGCCCTGAGATCTCCTCCACACAGTGAGGCATCTGTCTCTTCCCACAGTTATCAGCTGCTGCTAGGTTAGGTGCAGACTGTCCCTCAGTCTTGGCTCTTCATCCCCCAATCCAGTCAGCACTCCAAATGGCTTGTTCCTACTTGACACACACATGCACACACACGTACTTCATCTGATGAGGTCTGACAATATGAGAAGCACACAGGTGATTTATGCCAAGCTTTTGCTTTCCATTAGTCTTAAACCATATTATTCACCTCCGATTCAGTAAGTATCAAGTTATGGAGATGGCGGCACAGTGGCGTAGTGGTAAGCACGTCCGCCTCACAGCAAGAAGGTCCTGGGTTTGACTCCCAGCTCGGGCGTTTCTGTGTGGAGTTTACATGTTCTCCCTGTGCTTGCGTGGGTTTCCTCTGGGTACTCCGGTTTCCTCCCACAGTCCAAAAACATGCACAGTAGGCTAATTGGCTGTTCTAAATCACCCCTAGGTGTGAGTGTGAGTGCGAATGGTTGTGTGACTGTTGGCCCTGCGATGGCCAGGCGAGCTGTCCAGGGTGTACCCCGCACTCTCCCAGAGTCGGCTGAGATGGACGCCAGCCTCCCCGCGACCCTAATAAGGATTATTCAGAAAATGAATGAATGAATGAAGTTATGGAGATTTTAGAATAGACAGAGAATTCTGGAGCACAGGCAGTGACAATTTAGTGGTTTAAAAACAGCCACAAAATTGGAATGTACATAATCTTACAACTTCTGTCAACAAACCGACACTTATCGAGAAGATTCCCAGTTTTAATCTTCTTCTTGCTTCCAGCGGCATTGTCATTTATGTCATGTATTTTGATTAAAAGTCACATCAGCATATTTATTCCATCATACATGCATACTGATTTTTTAAGGAGCAACTGTTTAACATCCACCCATATCGGTGTTTGTATTTAACTCCAAAGTGGGCATGGCTTAAACTGAATATTTATGTATTAAAATAAATGAACCTAACCATTCTTCATCCATAAATACAGGAGAACACTGGAGAAAAACTTTAGAAATGTTGTAGAAATGGCAACACTGAATTCTGACTCTGACAGTTCAGTCAGACTCAGGGACATCACCGGAGTTCATAATTAGCTTTAAATGTTGATGGTTTATTTTTAAATCCTGCTTGCACTGTTATGACTTTGTTAGTATATAATGAGACTAGGGTGGCATGGTGGCAAAGTGGTCAGCACTCTCGCTTCACAGCATGTGGTTAGCACTCCTGCTTCCCTGTGGTCAGCGAGGGCATTTCTGCATGGAGTCTGCACGTTCCTCCCATGCTTGCATGGGTTTCCTCCTGGTACTCCAGTTTCCTCCCACAATCCAAAGACCTTGGTTTGAATAGATGTCTTTTATAAAGAACAGGTCTCCAAATGAGCATGTAACCCTCTAAGGCAAAAATAAATAAATTGCAACTGGAAATATGAATTATCAAAACTCATGGATGCAAGTTGTGATGGATGTACCCAAACTATTAAAATTAAACTTTAGTTAGAAACAGTTCAGTCGGAGGATGTATAATGTTGATATTAATTTACATTCCAGCAGTTCATAAAGAAATTTAATGTACTTAATGAATTGAATTAGTGGGTGGGGCTGCCAATGTTCACAAAGGCACAACATTCAAAGCTAAAGAAATCAGGCAGTTCCTATAATGATGGATGTGTCGAGAGATATGGAAGGGGATCCAGCATTGCTGAGAGAAATACACACTGACACAAAATTGCAGGTTGGAAGAAATTGCTACACTGAACTGAGTGTGTTGGTCAGCTGCCAGAACAAGAGATTATTGGTTTTCGGATTGGTTTTGAGAGAGCACAGCAATATCTGTTCAACAGTTAATTCCTGGGAATAATGTTCGTCCTCCCAAAGAACTGAGCAAATTAACTAGAATATTAAAGTTAAGATGAGTCTTTAGACAGTGTTTTTTTCCTCCCAGGATCTCTAAAAGCCCCATTCAAAACAGTTCCTTTTGCAAATGTAACTACCCTAGCTCACTTCAGCATTTCTACATTTTAACAGTTATACCCAGCTAACACACAAAGTTGTGCAAAATCACTGCAAAGTTGCATAAAGGTCATAATTTGGTTGGGTGCACAAAATGCTATCTGAACACTGTGACAATGTAAAACCATAATGTTTATTGAGAACATGTACATGACTTTTATACACAATGCTGTTTGGATGCCGATAGAACATCACACACATGCAGGCCCCCAGTACAGAGTAATCTAATGTGGGACAAGTAGTGTGCACATCCGTACTGGAGTTTCCTTCCTTTCAAAAGGGAAGCACAGTATTGTGCACAGTTACTGTAACATCTGATAACGTTTTTGAGACATTTGTAGAAAATGTTACCTGTAACATTTTTGGGAGTCTACAAATAACATTCTTACAACATTCGTGCAACAGAACAACATAAACGTTCCTAGAAGCCTCAAGCTGAAGGAAGCTTTTATAAAAACCCAGTTAGCTTAGAATCTTTAAATGCAAAATAAATTTCAAATGTTATATAATTATTATTATTATCCACTCTTTGAACCTATTGCACCCAGTCTTAATGATTTGACATCAAAGCAAGAAGCAGGTCAAGATGCAATGATAGAGGAATACTACTGTAATGATAACATTCCAGGGACTTTTCAAGTGAGGTCAAGGAAAGGAGGGGGAAGGAATGAGAGGGATGGAATAAGAGGGATAGAGATCAGAAACAACAAAATGTAAGAAGAGGAAATAGAGAAAAAGTGTGTGTGTGTGTGTGTGTGGGGAGGGGTTGTTGGGGGGAGGTACTGGGGACAGACACATAAGACAGCATTCTACACAAAGTAAATGTCAGTCTACAGTTGGACAGCCTGTCCCTGTGGCCCTTGTGGAGGGGTGAGGACCGTGTTGGACTAAACCTTTATTACCGTGGCCTTTTGGGAGATCAGTCTCAAGCCTTTGCCAGTGATGTTTCAATCAATTTATACACTGTGCACAGACACAGTGGAATAGTTCATGTTCACTTGGAATGTTTAAATGCCTACTCTTTAAAAAAAACTTTCTAACTACCATTGTTGAACCATTACAACTCTTTGAACCATGATGCACTGCATGCTCTCCCCAAGCTTGCATGGGTTTATTCCTGGTCTAAAGACATGCACATTAGGCTAATTAGATATTCTTGATTGACCCTAAGTGTGAACGGGATTGTGTGTTCTTGTTGCCCTGCGATGGTCTGGCAAGCTGTTCAGGGTGTACCCCGCCTCCACACAGAGATAGCTGGCATAGGCTCCAGCCTTCCCACATCTAATGAAGGATGAAGTGGAAGATGAAGAACCATGTACCATTTACATATTATACTTATGGAATGTAAGATTCTGGACTGGAGCCTGGTCTGGTAAAAACATGCTATTGAAAGCTACAAGCTGCATTGTTTTCCATGGGACAAATTCATTCCATTGGGTGAAAGTAATTCAAGGATAATTCAAGGCTCTGCCTAAAACTGCATACTACACATTAAGTGGTTTTGTGACAAACTGTCTGGTAATGCATATGTGTTGTTATGAAAATATTTTTGACTCAGAGAAAATGAATTAATGCTGCAGTCTCTGTATAACAGAAGAACAGGAATAAATAGCTTCACTGTGCAAATCTATGGGACTGTTACAGTTATAGGCAAAAGAGCAAAAACTTTGCATTACTCTGCTGTAATTTTACACAGCACTCTTGCAGTGGCTCTTGGGAGGCGGATGGGCATAATTGTCCTACACATTAATAACACACAAAAGTTGTGTGTTATTAATGTGTAACAAACTGTTCTTTTTTTATTCACAGTCTAGGTAAGAAGACATCTCTAGACACGTGTATTTACCACACTTAAGTAGTGAATGTTTGTTGGCTGTTGTCTGTCCCAGTTAGTGCTGTAGTTGGTAGACATTAAGTAGTTTTGAAAGTGAAGTTGAAAGAAATACCTTTATACCTTGTCCTTTAGTGTTCCTTAAACATGCACATAGTATGCTGCCTAAGTTAGAACCCCTGAACACTGGTCTAAGAAAAACATGACCAGGAGAGATTGAAAATGGTCCACTTTTTAAAAAGTTTCACAGCCTGGGGCTTTTTAGTATGAAAATATATGTTATTGATACCTGGTGTGTAGAGGGCGTCACCAAATATTACCCCAAAAAAGTGTTCTGACCTAAAAATCAATAACCCCAACAAAAATTTGCTATAGAGTATTATCCAATAGATTAATGCTTCAACACTTCACATCTATGCATGTCACCTAATACACTTGTCAGCTTTCCTTTGGCTTCTATCCTTATGCTGTATCATTTTTAAACACTTTGTCTGTGGGCCAGTGTGAAATTCATTCTCGTGCACAGTCAGTGTGGAAAGACTGCCTGTGGCGAGCCTGGAGCAATGCTGAGCCCACCTGTCAGTGCTGCAAAGCCACAGAGTGGAGGGGGCTGCTAAGGGCACTGATACCCTTGCTGAGACAGTGAGTGGCGGAAGCCTGCTTTGTCTCACGCATATTAACCAAGGGCAGGTTCGATCAGGCTGGGAGGGGATCTGACAGGTCAGAGAAGGCTCGCTAATTGCCAGACTGAAAAAAGCAGTGGCTCGTTAAGCAAATATAGGTTAATGAAGCTAGTGCCACAAGAGGGTTTGCTACCCCTTTACTCTGTGTAATGAAAGTTGTCTCTTTCTCTTCCTGTCATCTAAGAAATGTTCAAACATTTAAACAGGCTAATGAGCCAATTTAGTGGAGAGGGAAGATGGAAAATGGGGAGTGGGGGAAAGAAGTGCAGCAGATTTTACCTTGCAGACATCATTTACCTTCTCTCTCACTTTTTCATATCCTCTATCTATCTCTCTATCCTTATAATTTTCCTCTGCATCTCCATTTATGTAACTGATAGTCTCAAGCTTAACATATATTTCTGGCTAGTGACAAATTATTTGCAAATCATTTGCATGACCAGTACGTTGTCAGAACATGTGTGGGGAGGAGTAAGATCTTCAAAATGTCATAACAGATTGTAAACAAATGCTGGAAATGCTGTGAAAGAAACAAGAGTGATCTATTATCAAAATTATTGATGATTTCAGCACCTTAAAGAATTTTGCCCTGTACTTTACTGCCATAGGTGCGGAGATTGTAAAATGGGACTCCGTGCCCTTTTATTGATCATAAATGGAACAAAATGTTACTTGTTTTTTTTTTTACAGGTTCAGTTACACATTACACCAACGATTTGAAATGGAACAAGAGATTGTACACAGCCTTATTTGGACAGGTCGAGGGTTATATAGATTTCCCAAGAAAAATAAAAAACAAACACTTTATCCAGGTCAGGGTCATGGTGCATCTGGAGCCCACTGGAAAAAGGTATTAGAATTCTTCCCAGAGGAAATGCCAGTCCAGTACATACATTCACACAATCAGTCACGAATGGGATGATGAGCTGATTTTACTCTTGCGCAGGTTGTAGGTGCATGCAGCTGACATTTATGAGAGTTTCACTAAAATGTAATTGGAAAAGAAGCTAAAATTAGATTAGATCATTTGAAATTGCATGTTTAGTGCATTGTTGTTGTTTAAATGGGAGATATGAGGTTTTTTTTTTTTTGCTGTTCTTGAACCATAAATGTTGTTACAGTTTTGAATAGCCATGTTAGATGAAGCTAAAGTGTCAAATAATGAGGCTAGCACATGTTTAAGTTTTCTCTCTGGGCTGTTTGGGCTGGCCATAAAGCCAACGCTTTCAAAAATAGGCGGACAGAATCTCCATCTCGTAGTCTGCCTTACAGTGCACTGAAAGGAAAGTTGACCCACTTCCATCAGAGCAGACTAGGCAGGCACAGAGAGTGGAAGTACCATAATTGGGAGGAGGAAGCCAAACAAGCCTTCCAGCATGCACACTCAAATCAGCATTTTAGGGGAGGTGGGAGGAAGCTTACTAATGAGCCATGGAGTTTATTGGATTAGGAATCATACATTATTGCTCCAATGCTGTCTGAAGGGGAAATAAAGATGTAAAAATGGGGATAATATCTGAATTTTAAGTGAAGTAATTACAGCTTTTCTGTTTACTGTTTTTGTATAGGGAAGAAAGAAGAAACAACTTAGAACAGCATTCAGACATGAAACATGGGAATGATTATATGATATTAATTATTTATTATACTGTGGAAATTAAAGTCCAAGTGCTATGGAGATTAAAGTATATTATAACCAACTCTTATCAACTCTACTAAATAACACAAGGTTCTTGTAACAGTGCATAATTTAGTTATCTATAATGGGTAAAAATAGATAACAGATGACTTCAGCACACATATTACACAGTACATGTTATCAGATATGTCAGATGAGTCTTATAACAATCCCTTTAAAAGAACAGTTCCCAGTGAAAGCGTGTACTAATGAGATCAGAGGAGCCGAGTGAGTTGAACCGCATCCATACAATGAAACAGAACCACTATCACTCATCAACGGCATCAGGTGAGATTGTTCTCATTAAATATTGGCAGCACATGTGGCACTAGGTGGATATCAATTAAAATGATGTATGAGCCTGGAATTTTGTAATTAGAGCATGAACCAGGATTTAATAACATTCATTAAACTACTAATCAAGAGTAAACAGGGCTCGAGTGAATTCCATACAAACAACAGGGACTAGTTGAATTAGTTTTCTCAATTCTTTTTTTTTTTTTTAAATCTAAATCTAATATTTTTGTCTTACAGCTTATCACTGGTGTTACAATTCCACAGCAAATACACGGTCAGTGAACAATGTTTAGATTTGGTTACAAAAAAGTCAAACCTAGATCCACATCCGAACTCAATTTCTCGCTGTAGTTATTTTCCATTCTGTCTCATTGAGTAGACAGCAGAGCAAACTGTTGAATCATAAACAGATATGCTGTGCACTCAGTGAGGAACTCTTTCTAATGACTCCCAGCTAACCCCAAACCAGAGGGGGAATATTCCAATCAATCACATATTGGGTGAAACAGCACAGCCAGCCTTTCCCGCTTCACAGAAAATGCTTTCCATCAAGACTAATTGGTGCCCCGGTGAACTGCATAACCAATTGAAGGACGAGCACACTGTGTTTTTCCCATTTGTGAAGATGTAAATCTATTATTTTGGGTTTTATTTGACAGCCGTGTACCGGATGAGTCATTCATTAGTGTGTGAAAATGAGTATTCACCGTGAAGCAATGGGGCGTCAGAGGCAGTCAGTCCACCGGTCAAACAGGTATGAACACACACAGACAAACGAACAGCGAATACACAGACTGGGAAGTGATGGAATATTATTACTCATATGTTCATCAGGATGATTATAACCAGAGATGCCTGCAGGCACAGTTAATCAGATTGCAATGATGCAGCACCATTAAAGGGTCATGGGACATAATGGTACAATTTGTTAGTTTAGTTTGTTTTAGTCAGGATTAACTGGAGATGACCTCAAACTTTGATACAACATTTAAGTCTTGACTGATAAAAGGGAATTATATTTGTAAAAATACATATAAATATGGGCAAGGAAGGGACATTCTCAGAGAGGAGTTCAGGACATTGCTTTGGAACAGCAGTAAAATTCATTCATTCATTTTCTAAACTGCTTAATCCCAATTAGGGTAGTGGGGAGGCTGGCACCCATCTCAGCCAACTCACCAGGCCATTGCAGGGCCAACACACACACACACACACACACACACACACACACACACACACACACACACACACACACGCTACCATTCACACTCACTGTCACACCAAGGGGTGATTTGTAACAGCCAATTAGCCTCCTGTGCATGTTTTTAGACTGTGGGAGGAAACCAGACCACCCAGAGGAAACCCACGCAAGCATGGGGAGAACACGAAACTCCACACAGAAACGCCCGAGCCCGGGAAACGAACCCAGGCCTAGGCTGTGAAGTGGATGTGCTAACCACTGTGCCACAGTGCCACCCTAACGGTGAAGTTTTTCTACATATTTTAATTTGATATATTTACATGCAGATAATCAAACCTTTTCAGATATACAGACTGATTATATTTATCACTGGATTCTTAAACGAATTAGTCTATTTGACACCATTTGTCAATTGGCACTGCAATTAATTCTAACCTAAGTAAGGTAGGAAGTAGGCCTAACCCCCCCACTCCCCCTATTGTGAGAGAGCACGAAGGTAGTTGCAATTGGATTCTTTTGAATAACAAATAGGAATGTATAGGTCAGTGTCACAAACAGTCTTGTAATAATAACAACAAGGCAAAAAGGAAGGAAAGAAAGAAAGAAAAAAGAAACAATGTAGAAACTATAGGGGGAAAATAAATCACTCATATTTCACCCAAAAAAAACACATATATATATATATATTAAGTAAATGAGCAGGAAATGAGAGACAGGTGAGATTAGTAAGCAGATGAATGGGTATGGTGTAATGTCTGGCCAGGATTATACAGCAGAGTGGCTTTGATGAACAGTGGAGAAACATGGGTTGAACCTGGATATGACATAAATATCAAATTTAGGCTCTATTGTGCTGTCAGGGGAAAGTTCAAGAATGAAAAGTTGGATGAATAGGCGTGTGATTTTGTTATATTAAATAATGACAGTATTTGAATTGGTGGGTTATGTTCAGAAAATACATTTGTATGAGGTTTGTAGAATTTTTATTATTATTTTTACTGGTGTTCACTCTGCCATGTGTTTTTACCACTGCCCATTTTATCATCATTCATTCAATCATTTATTCATTCATTCATTTATTTATTTATTTTTAAGAAATAAAGGTTAAATCTTGAACTATGAAGGGTTGTGAGTTTTGTCCCTCTGGGAGTGCCTTTATTATCCTACCAGGGAAGTAGTATACCTTTAGGAGCAAGGAATCTTTTAAATATCAACAGGCACCTTGAGAGAGCCTTGAGGAAGAATGTTTATGATTTGCCTTCACTTTGTTGATAACACTAACGCTATTTAATATTTATAACAATCACAAAAAAATATTCACATTTATAGCATGAGATGCAAAAGCATAGCACATTCATAGCATGAGATTCTTAAGAAGGAGGTGTGTTTCTTTTTTGGAGAAGTATGGAGAGGTATATGCATAACACTTAACCATCCAGTCGTCCACACCTTTACATAGAAAGACAAACACACTCATAAAAACTCAAGAATAAGTGTCGATTTTTCAGAAAAGACTTAAAGAGCCATCAGCGACACTAGAGCATCAGCCTCAGGAGAGCTGAGAGAGAGCAGGGTTAAGAGTCTCTGCTATTATGAAACACTTTGATTACTTATTTATCAGCTCAGTGCTTGCTTCTCATCAGAACTCTGGGTTTCTTTCTATTCTCTCAGTGCCCGGAGCCTCCTTCAGTTGAAAGCCGATTTAGCATGTTCATTTCAATAAGCCTGAAGGTCTTAGGAAGGAATTAATCAAAATCCTCAGTGCATAAATAAACTCTCCTTCTCACTTTCTGAAGGCTTTCGAGGAAATCCCTTCAGCAGGTGGATCCTGGAGCATCAGAAAAATAGACAAGCTGTGTGCAGAGCCTTCAAACTTAACTAACCCTGCTAACTCTGTACTCTGTTCACTCAGTCATTCCTCCTTCTTCTCTTACCTTGTTCCTATTTATCTGTTCCATACTCTGCTGACAGCTAGATGAATGGATTGCCCATAGCCTAAACTAACACCCCTACCTCTAAATCAATAGACTATTATCAGGAATATTAACATAGGAATAGCTTCCCATTCCAGTTATTTAATAAACTGAAAGCACAAAGGTGTTTCATTAGTCAGGATAAGATTTACCATTTGTTTGAGGTGTCTTGGTATCCCAAAACAGTCCTAGCTTAGCTTCACTATTTATAATCAAATCTACCAATTTTCACCAATAAAGGCCATTTTATTGTTAGGTCTTAGATTGAGGCGGCACAGTGGCGCAGTGGTTAGCATGCTCTACTCACAGCTAGAAGGTCCTGGGTTCGATTCCCAGGCCTGGGGCGATTCTGTGTGGAGTTTGCATGTTCCGTCCATGCTTGTGTGGGTTTCGTCTGGGTACTCCGGTTTCCTCCCACAGTCCAAAAACATGCACATTAGGCTAACTGGCTGTTCCAAATCACCCGTAGGTGTGAGTGTGAATGGTTGTGTGTGTGTGTGCGTGTGTGCCCTGCAATGGTCTGGCGAGCTGTTCAAGGTGTACCCCGTCTTCACCCAGAGTTGGCTGAGATGGGCGCCAGCCTCCCCGTGACCCTAATTAGGATTAAGCAGCTTAGAAAATTAATGAATGGTTTTAGATTGAACACCATCTAACTTGGAAGCTTCCTTTTTTTCATTTACTGTTGAATGCAACATATTTATCCAATTTTCTTCCATTTTAACAGTAAGAGGACCAGAATCCATGTTGAGAAAGATCCCTGTGATCCATGAGTGCATGGGTTTCCTCCAAATACTTCTGTTTTATCCTACAATCCAAAGGTATGTGGTGTAGTTCAACTGGCTATTCTAATATACCCATAGTTGTGAATATTAGTGTGAATGGTTGTTCATCACTGTGTTACCCCATGATGGACTGGTAACCATCTCAGTGTGTACCCCACCTCTCACCTGAACTCAACTGCAACTGTTTCAAATTAATCTGCAGTGGATAAGTGGTATAGATAATGGATAGATGGAGGGATAAAGCAAAAGTGGCAGGGACCTTCTGATACTAGCTATGAATAATGAAACTGACCAAGTTGCCCTTCAGGTGACAGGTGTGTTTTCATTAAAAGGTAGCTATGGGTCACTCTTGGTTACAAATGTGAACCACTAAGATATTTCCGATCTAAGCAAAAGATCTGTGCAAAGCAGCTTGTAATCTGAACATAGCCTCAGACAAATACTTCCAGATATTAAGGGATATTAATGATTTTTAGGAGCTGTAGCTCAGGCACTTGCAGGGCCCTCACAGTCATGGTGAATGGGAAGACTTGACAGCAACTTGGCAGCAAAGCCAAAAACCAAAGAGACACGACTGTGAGATTCATGTTTCTGACAAGTTCTTCCCACTTATCAACATACCTGCCAAGACACCTGCTGGGAGAGTCTCTGATATTTTTTCGAATTTTTTAAATTCTGTCTGTTTTACAAAAGTTGTATGACATCCTACAGCATTATTACAATAGAAATACAAATTACATATGGTTTTTGGGTCATCTGATGTGTCCAGAATCGTACAATTTCCTTACAATAGTCCTATGATTGCCCTAAAACAAACCTATAGGACTTCTACATGTATCATGTGACATTTTTATTACAGCATTAGGTTGAGCATATGTACATTATATAACATGTCCGGTGGTCGTACATTAGACATGCATCACAGGAATGGTATATAAGAATTTTTTTACTTGCAACACTCATATCACTTTTGTAGTAACTTAGGTTTACAATTTGAGAGAACTGTGATGAGAGTGGGGGCATTGTGGGATGGAATCATGATGATCTTAAGGGAACTTGGTGGTTTAATAATGATTGTGCTAATCGTGGCAAGTTTTTGACTGTCAAAGATTTTGCCACAATTATTACGATTTATTATGATTTGATGCCAATCATGATAGAACATGTGATTTTTAGTATAGCGCAGTAGTGCTTAACAGACCTTAACAGAGCGTAACAGACCTTAATGCACCATCATAGGGGTTGTTGATGAACTTGGAAACATGATTCCTTCAAGTTTCATCTCTTGGATGCACCCTGCCTCCTTTTTATATCCCAAACATGCTCCAGGTGTGCTCATAAATCACAGAGCTCCACACTTTTTTGAATCATGGAGATCATGGACGTTGTGGCCCCAGTGTAAACCCAGGTTTAACATCGTATCATTCGACTTACAGACCTGACCAATTTTCCCCATGACAAAAAACAAAAAAAAAATTTTAATGTAAAACCACGCAGCTTTCAAATCCACTTCACTCAAACCTACAGCAGTCTTTTCTGTTGTGGCTCCACTACATTCGTACCGAAAAATTCACAGGGTGTTTGTGAAAGTGGCTTTACTGCCATGTTTCTGAATGTTTTGTTGTAGTTCTTGCTGTGTTGTTTGTTTTTGTTTTTTCTAATTTGCTGTTGTATTTTTGGTTTGTTAATGTCCTCTGCATTCATGAGCCACCTTAGTATTATATTAGACATGCCAAAATGATGACCTATATAGAACTTTTTTCTTCTTCTTCTTTTAATTTTAATTACCATTAAAATACATTAAGTGTAAATCTCCTAGTATCATTGCCCTTTTGTTTCTTCTTCCTAATTAAAGTTAATGCTCATCAAGATCACTTACTGCTGCCACACCTTTAGAGAAATTTTTGTAGACACTCTCAGAAAATGTATTTCTCTTTCAGAATTCATGTACAGACACACACTCATACCACTGTTGATCTCTCATTTATTTGTATGAGATACGGTCATTTATATGGTAATGCTCAAAGACCCTTCTCATCTTTTACTTTTTCATCTCTCTCTCTCTCACACTCACACACACACACACACACACACACACACACACACTTATGCATGTTTGAGACGAACCAGTGAACTTCTACAGAGGGAGCCCAGATAAGGCTATTTAAATGGATTGGCTATTATACAGGAGATGCATGAGGTTATCGACCAAAAAAAAAAAAAAAAAAAAAAAAATACAATCACATGGTATCTACCAGCATTCCTGCGTAGCAATCATCCCTTCTGTCTTTGTTTTACCCTGTCTGCTGGAATCCATTTTCTCCCACCTCAAAGCTGGCAAATCATCAGGGGAAAAAAATAAATCCTACCTGAAAATCATTTCCATGGAAATCACTTTGGTTACAAAACACCGGTTGGACCTCACCTGTAAGATTGTCTGACACTGTGAACCAAAATACACAAGCAAGGGAAATAAAAGCAAAGGATAAGGTCAGAAACAAAATAGCGGCGTGAGCAGAAGTAAAAGAATGCTACTAGCTAAACTTCCTCTTATGGCTCTTTGTTAATAGATTGGCCAATACTCCCAGGAGAAAGAGAGAACCAGTGTGAATCTTGTTATTAAGCAGATCTCCGGTGGAGAAATAAATTACCTTTCGGGTTTGGCTTTCCACCAGCCAACAGCAGAGGCTTTGGACACTTGGATGAGCATGGATAAGAAGCTGATTAGAGTTTAGCTCATGCTTGTACGGGTAATGAAGTTTATTTACTGAAACGTCCCTTCCGGCTGTTCAACAGGTGCAAACAAACACACTTTAATTAAGGACTGCCTACTCACAAAACCTGCCTCTATTTCTCAAAGGAGACCATTATATACCCTGTAAATACATACGGTACAAACTTATTAATCAAAAGAGCACCTACTTCTATTTAATATGCAAGCTGATGAAGGAAAAGAAAAAGGAAGGACAATAACAAAGTAATGAAGGGAATGTTGAGACAAGACGTCTACATTTCACCATCTTTGGCCAAGGTTAGAGCTGAACTGAATCTAGAAATAAGAGTGAGAGACTGGCTGAAAGACACTGAGGGAGAGAGAGAGAGAGGCGGGGCTCACATATGAAAGTTATTCCCACTCTTTTCACCCTGCAAAGCTAATGGCCTTCTCGACTCTTTGTAAAGTCTCCTTAAGACCTCTTCTTCTTTCCATCCACATTGAGAAGCAAAGAAAAACTGTGTGTGCTGAGAGAGCTCACGATTGAAAAGTAAATTCACTCAGCTAATATATTCAGTGAAGGCTGGATGTTCTCCCTGGAGCCAGAAAAAGAAAGCCGGGCTTCGACTTATTCTCTACCCATTCTATCTGTAGAAGTATATAATTTTCTGTGAATATTGTGCAAACCTATGAAACAAACACTGTATTTAAATTGGGTGGTGGTTGCAATATGACAAGAAAATGCAGTAGGAATGGACCACTCTTGCGGGATCAACTTTGCTATCCACATTGAAATTCATCGATTGTGAGGTGAGAAAAAACTAAACAAAACACTGTTTTAATGTGCTTGCATGGATGAATAATCAGCATTGGGGTAGTGTAATGTTGCCAGACACAAAAAAGGTGATAGTTTTCCTCTAATAGCATGCCCTTAATTCAGGGCACTGGTGGCTCAATGGTTATGGCAGTGGTTTACTGATCTAATAGTTATTGGATCAATCCCTAATACCACCACTGATTGTCCATGAGCAAAGCCCTAAACCCTCAACTGCACAATTGTATAAAAATCCATTCATTCATTTTCTGAACCGCTTAATCCTAGTTACGGTCGCAGGGAGGCTGGCGCACATCTCAGCTGACTCTGGGCGAGGGCAGAGTACACCCTGGACAACTCGACAGGCCATCACAGGGCAGAAACACGCTGACAGCAATGCAGCCTACTCTTGAAAGTCAGCAATAGTTCTTTTACATGCCTCTCACCATAGACAGTGAGAGACATGGCTGGCTTTTATAACCCAGTTAGCTGAACTGGGGGGACAACAGTGACAACCCATTGAAAGTGGGGCATGAACCCCTGACCTTGGGATCAGTAATCCAGCACATCATACATTTTATTAATCAACAACAACCTGTTTTTTATAAAACAATGAAGACATTTTGGCCAATTCGATTTTCAACACTGCTGTGGTATAACCAACATTATTGTTCTCCTGTAAACAGAATCAACTTAGGCCAGCAGGTATATCATGATTTTGTCATGTGGATACTGAATGGAAGGCTGATTAGCTGGGTCATGTTGTCTTTCATGCCTAAAAAATTCCAGGCCCTTGAGCTTTTCAATTTGAGGCACACAAGACATCATAGTCGTGAAAATGGAAACCTTCAACAATAACCTTAGTGATATGGTGAAGGTAAGTAAGATCTACAAGAAGCTGAAGGTGGTTTTGCAAGGAAGGGGGGGGGGGCATGGGTGATGGATACAGGAAAATTGAACACATGGATGTACCAGAATTGAAGATGCTATGACCACAGCTCCTCTACAAAATCCTAAAATTATAAACCTAGTGAGGAAAGTAAACCACTACCTTAGGGTATGGCTAAATCTACCAAGGAGCTTGAACAAGATCACTCTCTATGGAAAAGACTGTAAAATTAGGATCATCTAAAAATCCATGAAGGATATTTTGTGAAAGAGGTACTGCAGTACTGCAATTCAAGTCACTGTTAAGTTGCTGGAGAATAAATGGCAGTTAAAACCAGCAGGAAATGGAGGGCCGAGGTGGCAATAGCAAGTCCAGAGTTATGATTGCACCATGAAGTTGTGATGGGAGCAGTCAGTCAAGGAAATGCTGGGCTAGAAATCTCTGCACCTCCTCTCTATGAAAGGCCCAGGGCAGCAGTAATTAGTTCAGCATGAGGCCGGCATGATTGTTAAAGACAAGACGGCCAGCAAAGCAGTGGGGATCTAACCTGCATTCTGCAAAGCAGAAGAACTCTCACCCACAGCTTGCTTTGCTGTCCATTGACTCTTTTTGTATTGCTGGTGGTATTATCAGCTGCTCCATAACATTGCAAAGTGCCATTTCCTGGGGGTGCTAAAGTCTTGAAGAAATACATCAGCTCTATCAGAGATAGGGTGATGCTGAAGCTCAACAGCAATGGCAGTCACTGGGCTTCTGAATATTGCAAATGATGGTGTACATAGTCAGAAAAATATTTAAGCTGTTAGTGGAGGTAGGGTGAAGTGCTTGGATATGAAAACCTTGGTAGTGTATGTTCTGTACTTGGCATCAGTGGTGAGAGGCAGTAGAGAAAGGCTCCAGGTAGATCTGGATCAAGAGAAAGTATCTGAAAAAAATCTGCTATAAGGCACAAGCCCTTCAACTATCACTGCTGGGTTGCATGAGACAACATTGCCTAATGCTCAGAGAGTCAAAACATCCAAGAACCCTATGTTACAATATTAATGACGTGCCCTAGCTGGCATAAGAAATTTTATACTACAAAATGTGTGTAAAGGAACTTTTTTCT